>VZRS01004671.1:114782-234277 GCA_013398055.1 Ifrita kowaldi
GGGGGGAAAAAACCTTTTTCCCTTTTTTTTTTTTTTTTTTTTTTTTTTTTTTTTAATTTGTTGCCACTGCCTGGAAAAATATGCCTTATCTTCGCTCTTGTACTGCCCCCTCTCTCGACCTGCACTGGCACCTTCTCTTCCTAAATGCTACAGCATAAGCTCTCCCTTGATAGGTTTCAATGGCTGGTTACTGGATTTTCTCTTCTTTTTCCACTTTGTTCTCTCTGCAGAGATGTAGCTGTTGTCCCTTAAGGAATGAGCAAACACTTCCAACCTCACTGTGCCCTCCAGGTGTAAAACTCTCTGAGCACAGTCCTTCACCACAGCTTGTGTGAGATGCAGGAGCACAAACTGCTACACGGATAGTTTTTCTGCTGAGGGCTGGGTGGGGGGAAAGTAACAATCCTTCACTTGCTCATCCCAGTATATAGCAGTAAATGGATACATCTCCTGATGGGAAAACTGCCTTCCCTTGCTCCTTTCTGGCACTGATTGCACAGGTCAGTGGGGCAGGGAGGACAGGTAAAGGCCAGATGCTCAGGTGTCACACACTGCTGCAGAGCTGTTTCCCAAACCAGGATTTACTGAACCAGCTAGAGCATGAAAACTATTTGTTTTTCTTGACTTAGGTAAGGCCCAGTGGTTGACAAGACATTTATGTGCAAACCCATAAGGCTTCAATTCAGAGCTAGTGTCTTTAACTGCTGGATCATCCTCCCAGTGTGATTTGAAATTTTTCCCAGTCAGAATTTGCAGCAGCAGTGGAATTATTTTCTGCATTTCAGATGCTAATGGAAGGGATAAATACAGGGGGTTTCTCTGTCTGCTAATTTTAGTAATTCTTTTCTTAAGGGCTGGACTGAGATGTTGAATATGATTCCCTGTTTGAGGACTGCAGGGGCTTGTCACAGACGCTGGACATGGTCCTTCAAACAGCAGACATGGGACATTAAGTTTTAGAAACACAGTTGACTTTGTGAGGGTGATAACTTAATACATGTTGTTTTATTTACAGCATTCATTCTTCACAAAGAATTTCCTTCAGATGTTCAAGTAGAGATATCAAGAGTTAAAGAAACACAGAGGAGTCTCTTTTCAGACAACTCACTCTAACTTTTGAACAGGGAACAGTCTGTCCCTGGCTTGTCTTTGAAAAATAGATAGCCAGCTTTTCACTTTAAAATGTAATGATGTGCATCTATCTTAGATCTCTCTGTAAGGGCTCTTACTGCTCACATAGATGAGTCACATCTCTCAGTAAGTTTTTTAAGACAGTGTTCCCTTAACGGAGGTACTTGCTGTGAGCCCAAAGTAATTAAGTATCTCAAGACTGTCTCACTTTCGGTTGTGCTAATACCTTAAAAAATCCACATCTAATTCCCATGATCTCAAAGGAAACGGATGCAGCTTGCGGACTACCCACCAGGCCAGTGGACCTGTTCCTGACCTTTAACTAAGCAGATCGATGGAGTTCTTGTATATTGGCCAGACCACACGAAAGTCAAAGTCTGTGGAGAAGCCGGAAGTTGTATAAGGTCAAAAACTAGGTCATGGCCGAGCTGGGAATGCCAATGAACTGGACTACCTGTTGAGCAAAAAAGGGAAGAAATAGCCATGATAAAGAGTACCCAAAGGTGGTTTTCCAGGTTCCCCATCAGAAAGGAGACTGTTTCGCTAATTGGGTCTTAAAAGGTCTTTTCTATTCTGTTTAAATTCTTACAATATGCCCCTCACCGAGATATGAGGGTGTCTGTCTAAGGATGCCTCTCTTTTCATTCTTTTCAGCTGTGTTTATTTTCCTCCCTCCCCTCACCCATTCTTTGCAGGTTCATGAAGAGCATTCAGACCCCATGAGGGGGTCTCTACAGATCTCCTAAGAAGATTAAGCTCTCTGAATATTTCATGCCCCTGATTGACAGTTCTTGAGGACCTCTTGTAAGCCTGGCGCCCGTATTCTTGTTTAAAAAAAAAAGAGAGAGAGGGAGACAAGAAAATCACATCCACAGAAAAAAATTGATCCTATGGGCCCGACCTCTGCTGACAGAAGGCACTAGACAGAGGCAGCTCCTCCCGGACATCTCCCCCTCTTTTCCCTCCCGCCAGTCTCTACTGTGAAATAAAAGGAAAGTAATGGGATTTTAAGAGGCAAGGAGTAGCAGAGGAGGAGGCCGTGGTTGTGCCCCCTCCCCTGAGCCCCAGTCCTGCGGCTGCCGGTCCTTCAAGAGCCATTGTGTGCCCCTGTCCCCGGCTCCCGTTCTGTGCCGCGCCTGCCCGTTCCTAACGAGCTGCAGCCGAGCCGCCGGCCCTCATTAGGGGCTGAGCCGGGAGCCAGCCCCACGCTCCTCGTTCCGCCCCATTAAGGGTTTGCCCCCTGCTTGACTGCAGGGAAAGGGAGCTGGCGACCTGTAAATTCTCATCAGGCTGCTTGAGAGCCTCCCTGCCCCCTCAGTCAGCCCGCAAGAGGCAGCTGAGAAGTTTCTCCTTTCTTTAGAGAGGCAGGGCCAAGCAGGTCTCCTCATGTGCTGGGTTTAGTAGAGGTTCCTTGGTGGAAACCGGGGGATGAGGAGGAGAGAAGCAGAAAGAAACAGCTTAGCCCTTCTTACAGCTGGAGCACAGTGGGATTTGCTGCTGTGCTTGCTTGATACCAGTGTTAGACTGT
Source organism: Ifrita kowaldi (assembly GCA_013398055.1). Taxonomy (NCBI): domain Eukaryota; kingdom Metazoa; phylum Chordata; class Aves; order Passeriformes; family Cinclosomatidae; genus Ifrita; species Ifrita kowaldi. The sequence goes on from VZRS01004671.1 coordinate 117,442, forward strand.
AATGTCTTGTGTTCTTCTGCTCCATCCTCAGAAATTGGCACAGCTTCCTGCTGGCAAATTTATGGGAATCATCCATGGTGCTGGGGATACTGCACGATTATGACCGTGCAGATAAATGGAATGGTCACTGCTGAGTGACCAACTTTTGCAGTACTTTAACCTTTTCCTTGCTCAAGACTCCAGAGTTGCTGGACTCAGTTCAAAGTCTCCTCTTTGATGTTACACTTGCCTTCTCAGCACGATTAATCTGCAGCCTAACACAAATCTCTATGAAACTTTAACATCCTTTCTGCGTAGGTTCAGTGTTTCTGTGTGAGGTATGGCTGCACTGCCCCATGTGAGTAGGGTACTCTTTGAGGTACATGTAAGATACTACATGTAAAAGACATGGGCAATTTTATAAAGCATCTGTCAAGCCCATTAGTTATGCAATAACATCATCTTTTTAAAGTCACTGATTATTTTTACCAACTGACTGATGCCCCGTTTATTTGCAATAGCCATCTTGGTGGAATGCCAGTGCCATTCCTCAACAGTGCTTATCCTGCCAGTGTTCTCTGGATGGGGTGTGCACTCTTATGTTGCAGCTCATTATTTTGGTTTGGAGGGAAGAGAAGAGCATCTCAGTGTTGATAACCATCACATGATACTATGCACAAGACTGGTATTGCAAGCAGAATCAAAGGAAGCTTTGGCTCTTGATTAGTCTCACACCACTGGTATTAAGCTTTATGAAGCATCGATTGTTAGGGCACGATATTGTCACCCCCAGTTTAGCCCTTGTGTTGTTGGTTGTTACTCCTGGCACTGCCACCCTGTGCCCTGCCTGTGTGCCTGGGTGTGCCCGGCAGACAACAAACTGTTCCAGGGCAGTGCCAGTGGGTTTGGAGGAATTTAATCCTCCCCTACTGGAATGAAAAGATGGGACGTGGACTAGATTTTCATCTTATATGTAGCCTCTGATATGAAGTAGAAAAAATTAGACAGTCTTCTTCATAACCCTACCAGAATCAGGAAGATGGAATCCTAGATCTGGAAACTTTTTTCTGAGTTTTGAAAGAGGAAGAACTATGCCCACAGTTTTCTTGTAGTGAGTATAGTCTCTACAGACAAAACCCTAGACCTAAGGTCAGTGAAACCCTTTTAAAATCCAGTTCTGTAGTGTAAGTCTTTCTGGTTCCTGAAAATCCCTTCCTCTACTCAGCTTCTTTGTCAGGCTGAGCAGAGCAGCTGAGAATGACAGAGCCTGAAGACAAAGCTACCCTTGAGGCATTCTCAGCTTCTGACATGGTTTGCCCAGTCTCTCTCATAGACACAGAGAAGGAGCTTTTCAAAAGTGACTGAATGCCTCCCATCCTCTCATCACTCCTCTTTCAGATGAGCAACAAATAAAGCAAGGAAGGCTGAATTTTTCTTGATGGCAATCTGCTGGCCTACTCACAGACTTCGGCTTCTCATCAACTATGCTATTTCATCTGTAATTAAACTTGAGGTGGTTTTTCTGGAAGGAATCTGCTGATGTTCGGGACTGATGGGAGTAGAGTATTCACTACCCAGCTCTGAGATATCTTACCTGCATTGGTAAGATTAGGACAGAAATCACACGTGCTGTGCTCCTGCTCCAAATGCTCTGGAGAAGCTTATTTGCCTCCCTCTTCTGTCTGCACAGAAACTTGAGAGAGAGATCCTTTCCCTGGCTTAGAGAACTGGGGTATAAATAGGCAGGCAGTAAAAATATCCCTCAGTGCCACAGGAGAACTCTAAAGATCCTTGTGCACGTGAGTGTTGAAATGGTCAGGGAGGTTTTGTGTCTTTTTCCAGGAGCAATTTCTATCTCTTCTATTAAGTGTGGTGCCATATAGAGCTTATTGATAATATCACATTTTTCTGGACTAGTCCTAGGAAAATAGACCTCATCTTGTGTTTCTAGACACCTGATACAGGCCAACATACTGCTCTGCAACGCAGTCCTTAGCTCCCTACAGAACTGTGGAATAATACAAGTTGGAAGGGAGTTTTGGAGGTCATATGATCCAAACTCAAAGGAGAGGGGAGAGCAGTTCAGAATCCTGCTCCATCCTTAATCCCATACGACCATCTTTTCCCATTAGGGTTTCCAAGAGTCAGCATTGCCACATTCTGCCAGCCTTTCCTGCTGGAGTGGCACTTCTGCAGTGGCTGTGACCAAAGGAGGCTGTGTGACCTCTGTGTGGAACTGTGCAACAGAGCTGGGCTGGGTTTGCTTCTGGGGTCTCAAAATCGGAAGTTCATGTCACTCATCCAAGTGGAAAACTGCACATAGCTGTAGTGCTGGGTATGTTAAAAAGTGGTTATCACAGTAACAGAAGGAGAAAACTAAGGGTTTTCATAAGGAACAAAAAAAAAGTAATGGATAATCTGTGTTCCTTTTTGAAATGCTTATCCAGGTTCAAAACCAGAGGGAAATTTAAACTTGGTTTGTAGGGTTCTGAAATTTCTGGATAATGTTTTCCATTTTAATTTGTGGTTAGGAGTAGAACCAGAAAGACCAAGATACCTCACAATTTATTCAAGCATTTGGAGTTGTGAGCAGAAGTAAAAATGTACTAGAAATCACACACAAACTAATAATTTCCTCCAGGGTTTGGAGCCCAGTTTTGCAGAGTTGGGAGGTTTGCTGCAGTTTGCAGTTAGACAGCAGCCAGGCGTGGGTCAAAACCGGGATCTGGGGTTGCAGGGAGGTCTCTGTGACTGGGGCCCTGTAAAGGCTTGAAGACTTTTTTCCTCGTCATGTTGCACTTGTTGCTCCACAGAGTCCAAAGCAGGTTGGGAGAGTCACTGCCTTTGCCTTCCCTCATAAGAAGAGATTTTTCACTGGATGTTGTCAAAGGTCTTAAGAATGTCCCTTTGTCTGAGGGAGTGAAGATATCAGCAGAGAGAAACACTGACCTTGTCATCCAAAAGTGAGTTTTGCTATAGGAAAAAGGATCACATTTATGTTTGCAGAGACTGTGTTTTTGCCTTGAAAAGCTGGTTAAATTTGGAGTTGAAATCTGTGAAACCTTTTCATTTGGGTAGAGAGAGATTCTTTTTTAATCCATTTTGCCAGTAGTGAGAGCTACAAATGTACTGTGACCTAATGCAGTGCCAAGCTTAGGTGTTTGGAAGCGTGTGGGGAGGAAGGAGTTAAGGATTCTGCTCCATGAGCCATCCACAGCAGGGGATGACCCAGTTTAAAAGGGTTAACAGTATTTGGTTTTTCAGAACTATTTGTTATATCAAGTTAGTGCAGCAGAGGTCACCCAGGTCACTGTGCCTCCCCCTTCCCTTTCCATCCCCAGCCCCTGCTCCGTTCCTTGTTTCTCCTCTAATCCGATGACCTCAGACACAGCTCTTTCCTTATGATGTTCTTGACAGCATCTTCAGACAATGTGCAGCTCGACGCCAGTTGTCTCTCCCTTTTTCTCCTGTCCCTCAGGAGAAAACCTGGGATGCTAAAAGGCACTTTGTGCAGTGGGGAAAAACCTCAGCAATTTGTTCTGTGGTTTTTGGACAAGACTAGCTCAGAAAATAGTTTTCCATGTATGCGCTCTATTAGCATGGCTGTCTTTTCTTCTCAGTGTGTGTGTTTGGGTGTTTTTTCTCTATTTTTTGTGTGTGTGTGTGTGTGTGTGTGTGATTAAATTCTCATTTATCTGCCGTATGTTCTGGTCTCTTCCATCATGGTGTCGCTGGCTGTGACTTGCCGAAGCTCTGAGCAAATGCTTTTTGGGAGTACAAGTTAACTGTTTACAAATGGGAATGGAAAAGTTTGGCTGTAATTTGTCCTTGGGTTTAGTAACCAAATGAGGTCAGATTTGCTACTGTAACTGACAGTTAAGCATAGAAAACCTTGCTGAGAAGGTTCTTGTCCTCATCCTCCCTTCTGACCACTTTCTGCTAATCGAAGCTTCTCTTGGATTTTTGTTCAGTGTATTTTTATGACCTGTTTTCAAAGGTACTGAAGGCCCACAGAAAAGCAGAACCTCAGGTTCTCGGTGTCTTTGAAAATCAGACTAGAATTAGGCAATGACTATTATGCTTATATATTTTTTCACCCTACCAGCATCACTATGTTAACTTTCTGTCCTACCATCCACGAGGAATAGGATACAAAACACCCTACCTGATATGAACCCAGGAAGTCTCATTTTCGTGCTTTCTCAGTTGCTTGTTTTACTGTGTTTCTCATTCTCCTCTACCTGTGCCTCTTTGACATCCAGTCAGTTGATTTTTTTAAGAATGTTCCTTGCTTCCGGTTTTATTGTGCAGCCGGAGCTAGAGGAGTCACACTCGCTGTTGGGGGTAAACTCAGTAAGGTGTAAAGGACAGTTTTTCTCCCTCTGCTATGGTTTCACTGCTTTCTGAGGGGTGTGCTTTGCTTTTCCTGGAAGGGTGGGTGTAGTCCTGGATGTCCTTAACCTCCTGAGGGAAGTGAGTGGTCACCAACAAGCTGCTGCTGGTAATGTTAAAACTGTTTCTTGCAGCCCTCCCAGGGCTGGGGAACTGCCAGACCTCTGTGTTTTTAACAGATCTGAGGGATCAGTGAGAAAAAATGCCTGTGTGCATATTTGCTTGAATTGAAAAGCAAATTGCAACTCAATTGTGTGTGGCTTGCCTTTGCTTCTTGGTCGTGTTCAAGTACATAAGGGCTATGAGTGTGAATGTTAATCAGAAAACAAAGTTTAAGGCTGTGTCTTCTATTAGAATGTTTTTATACTATGAAAAAATCCAATTATATTTAGTTCAGTCACCACAAATTGATATATCAGGAGAGCAGAGCTTTACATTCAAAGTTTCATGTAACTGGCAAAAAGCAAAGTTCAAGTAATGCTTTCCATTGTCAGCTTTTTCAATTCCCAACTTGCTTTTCTGTTAATGTTATGAAGTCACTTTCCCAGTGGCATGTCCAGTGACACTGGTAGCAATCGAAATTATTATTTTGAGTTGCTTGCTGTGCAGGAGGAATTGGAACAAATGGCGGTTCTGCATACAGTGTATGTTGGAGTTGGACTGGATGATCCCTGTGGGTCCCTTCCGGCTCAGAATATTCTGTGATTCCATGGAAAATGACTTGAAATCACAAAAAATGTTGGCTAATGAACTTCTTCAGCTGAGCAACAGTTGAACCTCTTGGAAGAAAACGTGTTTTAAGTTTCACCTTCTTTAACCTTAGGTGGAACATTCCTAATGTTTCATGTTAGCCAGGATAGTGCAGGTCTTGAAGCCAGTATCTGTATGTTTCAGAGCTTTCATCCAGATTCTCTGAGAGGGTTTCACATCCTTCTTCTGGCACCTGCCCAGAAGTTTCAGGATTCTAGAGGGTCATGGCATTGCTGTGTCATTTATTATGCAGTTCTCCCACCATTGGCCTCAGCACTACAGGTTTTTGGAAGCATGAATGTGATGGAGAAAGGGAGTATCTGGAGGCATGGAACCCTTTCGAATTTTTGTGGTTTTGTTTGGTTTTTTTTCTTAAAGAAAAAGGCAAGACCCTCTTGTGTCATTGCAGCACTTGTCTTACCCACCAAGTCATCTAGGCCAAAGGACACTGTAACAGGGACATTCCCAGGAACGGAAGATGTACAGTTTCTGTAGCAGGGAAGAGAGCATCCAAACAGGAATGGAAATTGGCAGGAGAAGCTTGGAAAGGCCAAAAGTTTCCAGCTCAGAGAGACAGTGAGAGAGGAAGTCAGTGAGTGCAAAAGGATTCCCTCTCTCCCCACTTCTCAGCCCCCACCCTCTGTCCTTCCTCCACACCCCACCCGGGGAGATGGGAGAAGAAACTTGGCAAGCCATCTTGTCGCCAATCAATCTGTGGTGTAACAATTAGCACTTAAGCAGCACTCACGCTAAACACAGGCTCAGAAAACACTTACAAAGGAAAAGAAAATACCCTTAAACCCCAACACAACAACAACAGGGGAAAGCTGGAACAGATCAATGCCACGCCAACCAGGAGGCACCTAATACCCCATTATTGACGAGGCCGATAGCGCTTTAAGTGTGTGCTCTCCATGCTGAGCAATTAGCCGCAGGAGCAGTGCGGCGGAGGCAGCTCCAGCACAAGAACGCACCCCCCGCTGCCCAGCGCTTCCCCCAAGAGGTGTTTGATGACAGCTTCATTTGTTAGCGAGATCCCAATAGCTGCCGGCGCCGGCATCCTTTCCATTACGGGGCAGAGTGCGAGGGGAGCTGGGCAGTGGGTGCGCTCCCCCCGCTCCCCCGGCCTGTGGTAACAGAATACAGTAGACACGGAGTCTGTCTGTGCACTGCCTAAATTGATTGTAATGGCTTTCTTAACGTGCTGAAAGAGCCGACTGTTTTCTCGCCTCGAAGAAAGGCTGGAGGAAGGAGGAAGTGACTCCAGCGGCTGCGGCACAGTGGATGAAAGTAAACTTTTGTTTAGTAAAAACCGGCCGACTGCAGACTGTCTCTGGCCTTTCAGCTGGCTCTCAGCAACACTGAGTTTGAGAAGAAAGGGGAGAGGGCAGGGAACAAACTCTCAGCTTCCTGCCTTGGCTCTTGCTCCCGTGCTAACCCTGCTCGTCTGGCTGCACCTCCCAGAAGCACACTGGAAACCTCTTCATGCAGGGAGTCTGGTTCCAGAAGGTGCCTGTAGGGTAGGCAAGGCTTTCCAAGGGAATTCATGCACATGGACAGTAGGGCATATGTGCTTTTTAAATGCTTGGCTAGGCTGAGGCTTACCTCAAAAAGGTGTGCTGAGCTCCCATAACAGCAGAAGCTAAGCCAAGCCTGGAGAGGATATGGCCTTCTGAAGAGTATCCAAACAGCATCTGTTATTGATAAACTGTGTTTATCTGGAAGCCTGGAGCCATCCTGAGACCTCCCAAGTGGAGAGACACGTCCCAGGTCAGACTGTCCGTGCAGTCAGATGAAACCATCCGTCAGTCAGTCATACCTGGTCACCAGAGCAAGCCAGCAGGGGCCACTCAGGGACTCCGCTGCTCTCAGGTGTGCTGCAGCCTGTCCTACTGATCTTTACTGCATTGGTGCCTAAAGTGGCTGGGAGCTGCTGAAGGAAAACAGTGCTAGGAGCTGCCCAGAGTAACACAAGCACTTCCATCCTAGCAGAGTCATTGCGTCACACCTGAGCAGCCTTTGGCAACAAAATAACCCAGGTGACACACGGATGTTCAGGCTCTTCTGAGAGGCACTGTGTGTCATAATAACTCTGCACAGGAGCCTGCTCAGCTGGTGTGGGTCTGGGGTACCAGAGGCTCACTCCTTAAACTCTCATCACTGGAGATACGCTTTGGTTGCCTCTTTTGTTTCCATGGAATGAGTCTCTTAGAGGTACCACAGACTGGTAGGCACCACAAAGGATGAGGAGGCCCAGACACCTGGTGTGCAGGTACTGCCATAGTGTTGGGGAAGAGGAAAAGAATGGAAGTTCTCCACTGTTGTGTCACTCAGGTTGCAGGTGGTCCCGTACCTTCCCACCCTTGCCTAGTTCCAAACATGTATTTATTCTCAAAGTTAGGTCATGTGAGTAGAGAAAGGGACTGCAAAGTACAACTTCTCATGCTGCTGTAACCAGAAGCTGCTCTCTGCTTCTGACCAGGAGGCTTTAAGATGATGCCAGATGGGGCCATTAAAGCTGTGCAAACAATAAGGAACACATAGGGGAGTCTGTTAATGGGTTTCTTTTGGAAGCATCAGCTGGAGCTGCTGAATGGGGCACATGACCTATTTAAAAAAGCCACTTGAGAAATCTGTCTGACTGCTGAAAGGATGGGATTTCTTACCTTCCCTGTTTATGCCAAGCCACTAAGGATCTGACATGCTGGATGCTTACACACTCCTGTGTTTGCAGCCTTGCTCACTTGCCAATGCACTTTATGGCTCGTGCTCTAAAGCTCTGAGACCGTGGGCTGGAGGAAGTGTCCCAACCACGTTCTGGGCAGGGGGGAAGCCACATTTAAGGAGATGGCTTCCATAGAAGTGTTGTTTGATTATCCCTTACGGGAAGGGGGAGCCCACTGGTAGTGCAGATTCTTTCCACGGTTACAAGCCAGCATTTTGCATGGAGAACAAGCAGCATGGTTAGAGGTGGCTGACAGAACGCTGCGAGTGCAGAAGTTCCTTGGCCTTGAGTCCTGGTGGGGAGCTTATGTGATCAGAAATTGTGCTATGGCTTGGCAAAGCTCTGAGTTTCAGCTCACATGAGGATCAGCTACTGATCCACTTTATGAAGGGAAATGCCTCTACCTGCAGTGGCCAGAGGAAAAATGATGTGATGGAGGAAAAAAAATACAGATATGCTCCTTGGCAGAATCCAGATCTTAAATTGCTCCAGACTGTGAAGGTATTTTCAGTCAATCTTTCGTGGAAGAATACTCCAACATCCTGGCTTGAATTTGAGCCCAGGGAGCTGGTGATGCAGGGGAGGATCAGTTCCACAGTGTGCTCTCTGTGCTGCTTCATTGGATTGGGTTTGAAAAAGGAGGATTCTCTGAGAAAAGGGAGAACAATGATTTCTCAATTGAAATTTGACTCACTCTGCTCAGTTCTTTGCTGTTTGAAGTACAGTCCTATGATTTTATGATGGGCAGATCAGTCATCTTACAGTGCCATTTAACCAAGATGGAAACTGCAGGAGAAAAGTTGAGTCTTCGTTCTCTGCAAGGGAGCAAGGCTTGTTCTCTTCAGGTGACCCACTCCTGATTGGTGCTATTGTATTTATTTCATAAATAGTACAATAGAAAGGTGTTGATCTTGTTGAGATGAAGGAAACAAGACTAAAATCTGCCTTGGAGAACACCTTTAGGAAAAGCATGAAGTGAAACATTACATTTATGTCTGTCTTACCAGTTTGGCACGGATATAAATGGGACTGTGTGGCTTGCATTGTGTGTTTCTTCAGATTCTCAGGAATTCAGTGGCTGATTAGTAAGCTCAACTTGGATACAAACATGGAATATTTTATGTGGCAAAATCAGATCTGCAACCCCTTCATACTGGTGGTGTTTTCTACTGGTGTGGCAAACAGAAAATTTCACTTTGCCAGAACCTCCTGGAACTTAATTTGTCTCCCTTCAAAGGTGTTTTCTTCAGTTTTCATAAGCAGCAGTAAAAAAAACGTTCCCTGACTAGGGAACTTTCCACATATAATCATTTTTTCTTGCTTTGGCTGTAGCCAAGAGAGAGAGGAAAATCAAGTCTAGTTGTTAAATCTCCAAAAGTGTGAATATGTCATTCTGCAAACCCTTCAAGACCCTTGCCTGTGCCTGGGAGCCTTTCCCATCTGACAGGAAACATCTCCTGAAGGAAAATCAACTTGAAGTGTTTTCTCTCCCACTTGCCACCTTCCAACTTTGGTTGCTGAGAGAAGAAGAGAAAGGCTTTTAACACCATGCAGTGACCCAGCCCTAAGTACAGTCTCCTGGAGTTGATCTAGCTGGGGAGACAGGAGGTCAGCTGTAGGGGCCAGGAAAAGTGAGAGAAACCATGTCAACAGGCTGCTCCCACCGTGTGTGAGTGCTGAATGATGAGCGGGTGACACGGGAGAAGGAGCCAGGGTGCTCACCTGGAAAATGTTGCGGGAAGCCTGTCATGGACGTTTAAGTGCTGACAAGATGTGTCGGAGATATCCTTGCAGTGCATTTAGGATAAAGGTAACCTTTCCTGTGGGTCCTGCTTCACAAGGGAAGCTGCTGCCCTGGTTCATAGAGGGGGGACAGCAGCAGCTTCATGAGGGGGACTGAAGTAATTTTTCAATATGGAGCGGTGCTGCTGTATTTATGTAAGGACTGAAGGGGCAGGGGATGGTGGGGGTTTAATTCTGCCATCTTCCCATAATCCATAGGTGTGATCCCAAATTGGGTAAAACCAGCAAAAACACATTTTGCCCAGACAGATCGTAAAGCAGCCTCTGTTTCAGGAACATCTCCAGCTCAGTAAATCCTTTGATCCAATATGTGACTTCTTTCTGAAATAAATACCCATGGGATGAATCAGCTGCTTTACATGTGTGCCTTTCAGCAGTGAATTGTATCCCATGTTACCTCCAGGGATGTTGCAGATGAGGCTGGAGATGGCATTGGGCAAATCTGATACCAAGGACTTGTGAGTAGCTCTTGAAGGGAAAGAATTTGCTTTTGAAATTAGATTTTCTGTAGTGAATTGTAATTGTCTTAAGAAATAACAGCTCGGTGGGTGTTAGCATATACTTCCCAGTGCCTTGGCAGGGTACACACAGGGGGCACATGCACTATGGAACAAGAAGTGCCTTGCAAAGAGCTAACCTGCCTGATTCTGGTGTCAGTTTAAATTGCTGAAATGAACTGACTTGCAGTTTTCTTACTTAGGATATGATAAAGAACAGCAGAACCAGATCCTGATCTGCAACAGATTGTTTTCATTGATCTGTTATCAACACTTCAGTGAGATCAAGGTTAAAAATGGACATTTTCTACTACTAATTTGAGGGCAGAAGTTTGATTCTGTCATTGTTTCTCTTCTTTTGTTTGTTTCTCACACTGTTAATTGCTTGACTTCTGTCCTTCTGCAAGAGTCAGCTGGGAGAGCTTGGTAATGTTTAGCGCTTGAGCCTGACCTTCCAATCTCTGCAAAGTCCAAAGGAGAGGAAAGAGTTTTAACTGAATTTAATTGGGGTCATCTTTGCCCATCAACCTCTTCCTCCTCAGCACCTGGGGGGTTTGAGCTGGGCCCCAGTAACTGGTGGAGAGCAGAAGATGTCTCCACGTCAGAGCCGGGCAGCTGTCACTGAGGCTTAGGGAGCAGACAAGAGACGGTGCCTGCAGGAAACAAAGATGGTTCCCACCTGTCCAGAGCTAATGAGGATGTTTCCGATGTCAGTAAATGTTTCCTGAGCACAACAAAGAGCCGGGAATCTTCACAGCCCACTCCTGAACAGTCGGCAAGTACAAGAGGTGGAAGACAGAAGTTAAAGAGTTGGGGAACAGGAATGAAGATGGAGCGGGGAGGAATAGGAAGGAAAGGGAGGTAATTGAAGAAGGGAAAGAACTAAAGAAGGAGAAGAGAAAATAGAACACATGGCAAAAGAGAGAAAATGGGGGTGTCTGGATGGAGCAGGGAAGAAATGGAGGAACAGGTGGAAGTGTCCTGAGATGAGAGATACTGAGAGCACACTGGAAATGGACCAGAAGAAAAAGAGCTAAAGGAATGTGGGAAAAAGCATCAGCAGGTGGGAGAGTAGTGCTTAACCCACATCCTTTTCACAGAACAGCTTGAGAAGCCTGAAGCGATGAAGGATGGGACATAGTCTCTAAGAGGAGTCTTGGGTCTAGAGAAGTTAAAGGAAAAGAGGGGGAGAAAGTATTCCTGGCATATAATATTTTTGATCTTACTCTTAGAGTGTTCCTTCGTGTCAACATCTCCAGGAAAATCCTCAGTCTTGACATAAAGCAAAAGAGAATCCTTTTTATGTGTTGCACAAACTGTGAACATCAACTACAAAGTGCCCAGCTGAGGCAGTAGCTCTCACCTGGGACTTGCAGATAGAAGCCAACAGCTGATGTAGATTTGTCCAGGAATGTCTAGCACTTCATTAGCTGCAGCAGTAAAACCATGGGTTTATATCTTTTGAAGATGATTCATTCTCACTGCCACATACTATTCTTTTATTCTTTCTCTGCAGCAGAATTACTATTGAAGCACCAGGAGGTCCTGCTCACAGACTGGGGGTGTTACTGACCTTTCCCAAGAACCGATTTCATTATTGACCATTTGACATGTGCTGATATTGCTTTAAATTCTGTGAAAAATCTTACTTTGGGAGATTGCTTCTTCCCTTCCTTTAGTATCAGCTATCACATTTGAAAGTTCTTATGTGCAGCAGTGCTTGGAATAACTGCCACACAATGTCCCATCAAAGGTGTGATTTATCTCTTTTTGGTCCAGCTTTCTCATGATCCTACACCACAGCTCTGCTGTAGGCAGTAAGAGGAGATCAGCGGGTCCAAAGCATCATTCAGCTCATGTTAAAATAGGTGCCAAAGTAGAAATTATTCCTCTCCAGAGTCAGCCTGGCCTATTAAAAACAGGAAGACACTTGAATCTACGCAAGAAGGACAAATATTTATGTTGGTGCTAAGTAGCTGTTGTCCTTCACGAGTTTAAAAATAAAATGAAAGCAGAGTGTTCCATCAAAGTGCGTCCTGTTGCAGCACTGGGAGCAGTGTGTTATGAAACCACGTACAAAAGCTAAAACATTTAAGAAGGGAATTTTAGATTAACTGGGAACACATACAAAGCTTTTTTTAATTTTAGTTTTGTATCAAAAATGATGGAATATTGGTTTTATCAGATCCCTGCAAAGTCAGACCATTACAGCAGACCTGTGCAGTGCTCCAGTGGTACAGTCAGTCAGATCTGTCAATTACCCTGCTTCTTTCCCAGCATTTGCCACTGGCCAAGAGCAGGGATGGGAACCCACCAGCTCGTTTCCTGCTCAGGTTTGGTTCTGAGCTAAAAACACATTATTAGTGTTCCATTTCCCACAAAGACACCGGGCTCCCCTGTGAGATGCCAAGGGCTGCACCCAGGGAGGGCGTTCCCTGGAGCTGTGACGGTCACGGGGAACCGGCACAGCTGAACCCCGGGGAGGTCAAAGAGAGTTTCACGGCCCGAGAGTTTCAGACTCTCAGACTTTCAAACGAAGACTTTGGGGTCTCTCTCCTGCGCAGCCCCCTCTGCTCCCGTGTGCTGCCGTGCCCCTTTTCCCTTGCAGGAAGAGTGTGCTGATGTAAGTGGACAACGCAGGGAGCCGGTAGCGGGGTAGGGAGAGCCTGCAGGAGATCGCCTGCAGCCGGAGAGGACACAATTACTGCCCCAACTGTCCGGCCAGGCCCAGCCCGGAGACTCCAGTTAATGTAATTGAGTGTGAAGGCAGGCTGGAGACACTGCACCCGCTGCCTCAGCCCCTCCTGCCGCAATATAGACACTATTGGCTGCTAATTGGCGCCAGTGGGCTGGTGCTAATTGTGCTCATGTCTTGGGCTGAGGACAGGCATGTGAAGGATGAAGGGGTCTGCTGGGAATTGGAGGAGGGGAGAGCCAGGGAGACAGTGGTCATACAAGTTGGAACAGGGCTTTAATTTCATATCAAATATTTAAGTAAGTGAGTGGAGGATCTGTGAACTCTCTTTGTGGTAACCCACAAAAGGCCTTGGGGAATAGCACCCCCCGCCTCCAGCCCAGCCATGAGCTGTCTGAAGGCCTCTGCTCCTCTTCCTCCTTAGCTTTGTTTAATTAATTGGGAGAATTGCTAACGATCCTTTATTCTTCTTCATACCTTCTCTGCTTTCTGCTATTGCTTCTTCTTCATGTTTTATTTCAAAGATTCAGCTTTTCCAAATCCGGGGCCATCCAATTTTGGCTGAACAGAATGACAGCTAAGGGAGAGATCAGGCTCATTATCCTGAAACTGGAGAAGGTCTGATTTGTACACACAAGGCCAGGATGAGCAGTGTAGACTGTGTGGTGGTGTTCCTTGCAAACATCCAGTCAGACTTCTGGAGATGGAACTTGGCACATATCAGGTGTCAGTAAGACAAATGTTCAGATATACTCATTTGGGCCAGAACCACCAGTTCAGATGTGAATTGTACCTGCATGCTGTTTTGCTTCTAAGATTTTAATCTCAAAAATGGGCAGGGAAAGTCTAATGAAGCTGTGCTGTGCTGGAAGCAGAGCTCCTGCAAGGAGGTGACCTGGCTGTGACGGTGTGCTGGTGAAGGGGGAGTTTGGAACATGGGACAATGCTCTTCACTCTACCCGAGGTGAATGATTTTAGTGATGATAAGGCAAGGCACCGGCCTTTGATACATCCTGGGAACAAGCTGGCAATGTCAGGAGCTCTGCTGGGAGTTCTGGCTGCCACCATTTGTTTACAAAGTCCAGGTAATAGAAACTTGGATGTGCTTGACTTGGGGATTGAGGTGCAGCCAATTTCACCTGAATTCAGATCCCATCTCTCAGATCCAGATGCTGCATAGGTTTGTCTTGAGCTGAAGGTGGAAGATTTTCAGATGTTTTACACTTTTCTCCTTTCAGTGTCTTAAAGTGATTTAAGTGCCTTAATTTTGAAGGACCTGGAACCTTGTGATGCAGTTTTGTGACTGACTTAAGACAGTGTGACTGTGGGAAGCATCATCCAGAGGTACGAACTCATCCTGCCTGGGGGTTCCTCTCATCTCAAATAATTCTGTGATTGAACTGCATTTGAAAACAAATCTCTTCATTCCATTGAAAGCAATTATTTTCTTTCTTAGGTTACTGCTAATTTTCAACATATGGATCATTCCTTCCCAAAGAAGGTGGAAGGAAAGGTGTGATCAGGAGAGAGAGAGAGACAGAAATGATCAGTGTCTTATTTTTATTAGAAATCACAAGATGTTCATGTCCCCAGTTCCTCCTAAAAATGGACCATAATTGTAAAAATCACTTGGGCTTTGCATTGCTGTACCAAACAATGCATAAATAACTTTAAACTTGAGCTGTTATAATTGTGTTACGTTTGTGTGGTGTGTAACACAATGATGACTTGTTTGGCCTCAAGGCAGTGCTGCTATAAAATGTTCAATATTAAATAATAATTGCAGAAAGTACTTTAATAGGCTCTCTGGGCAGGATGTTCCAAATACATATATATCTCACAGGCCACTGCATTCAGATAACAGTTTCAATCTAAAATTAAATTTCAATGTACTGTTATCTAGGCAATTTTAAGCTTTTTATAAATTATCACAATGTGCAGATTCTTGGGTGAAAGGCTTAGGCATCCGAAGTTCGCTGCCTCTTTCTTTCTCTCAAAATGTAATCCCAGAACTGATGTATGAGGCCTTTAAACTCCTTTGACAGCACGTCACTTTTACTAAGGCAGGCACAAAGTGAGTGAAAGCTCTGCAGTGATTTGTTTCAAAACCTAAGTTCCAGATCCCAAGCTCATGAACAATCAGTTCTGTCTTACAATCAAAATACGCCTACCTCTTGCATGCAGACACCAGCTTCTAGAATATGGCATCCTTAAGGGAGCCTGTAAGCTGTGGAGAAAAGCATCCTAGGTCAGGGATATATTGGGCCAGACTTGTACCAGGTACAGAAAGATGCTGTACATGGCTTTCCTTCCTCTGCTCAGTTTTCCTCTTCAAAGGAGTTCATGGCTTGTGAGGGTTCATCAGATCCTTTGCTCAGATGATGCAGCACTTACTCTAGGGCTGCTGACGGATCCTACAGGGTGTACAAAGTAACTTCAGCACCAGAGCTTCAATTCTGCTTACTAATTGCTTGTCCTCCTCATCCCTCTGGATCTACCTCTGCAGTGCAGTGCTGAGATAGCCAGGCTAGCCCCTAGGCAGCTAAGGAAAAATGCAGTGGCCTGGTTGGTGTGAGCCCTCCTGACACTGTGCTCATATTCTTGTCTTTCCTTCCTTTTATTGGGAGTTTGTGCTTTCCTTTGAGTCAGCACTGGTGATCTCACAGAGGGGCAGTAAATCAGCTCACTGCTCCAGCTGAAAGCTTAGATACCTCCATTTTTTTTCCTTTTTTATTCTTCTAGTTTTACTATGCTTGTTTGTAAGTCAGAAAGCTGAGCTGGTTATTTGGGAGGTGGTAGGCTCACTAGTGCTGATGGAAAGGAAGGAACAGGAACATGTAGTTTGGAGCACTGAGACTGTCCCTTTGTGGTCTTTATTTGGCTTAATCCAACCAGATGGGGTTTGTTTAATCAAATGCCCTCTTCTTGACCACATTATGGGGTTCATATCACAGAGGGCCATGTTCGTTGAGCTCAGTTTGGAGTAGATCTCTCTCATAATCTGTTGTAAAACTGAGATGATGTCACGAAAAGAGCATAACAGTGTGCTGGGAGGGATCTCCCTGGTGAATCAGGAGAGTGTCAGTGGCCTGATGGCTCAAGTGCTTCCAGCTGGGCATGGACTGGTGCCTCGGTGAGCAGGAGTGGACCTGCTGATACATGCAAAATGAACATCAGCTGAATGTCTGTAGGGCCGTGGGGCCTTGGGCAGGGTCTCTGCAGCACTTCTATCTCTGCTAGCTTCCAAGTGTGCAGCACAAGAGACTAAGCCCAGTTCTCTCCCAGATATCATAATCCACATCTTCAGGCATGGAACTCCCCTTTGGCATCATGCTGAGTCCCTCTTGGACCTTTGCATTCATCTGTGCTTTAGGAAGAGAGAATATCCTAAGAGTTTCCTCTAGGTCAGCCTAGGGACGTGTGAGGGGGTTATTGGTGTGAGAAAACAGATGGTACATTTGATTGTTCTCTGAGCTGGGAAACCAAGAAAAGCTGCCATTCTAATGGAATGTAAGTACCAGCAACTGCTTCCTCACTGCTACTGGGTTAATACCTCAGAACAAAACTATTCCAGTCCCTCCTCACCTCAGAGGGCCTGAAATTGGGACTTTAAGCAGAGGACAAGGTGGTTTCTTCTCTGGTTATTTGTCTTCAATAGGTCAGTCCCAAGTGTAGGAAACTGAACCATTCTATCAATCTGGGTCTTATTTTTCTTCCTTCAGAGGATTTCTACATTTTATGTTGCAGTACTGCTTTGAAAGGCAACTGTGACTAAAGAATACAGGGAGGAAGCCAATTCCAATGGCTTAAATTGCAGAATGATTTTCCTTTAAAGCCTCTCCCTCCACCCCGTGCCTTTCCTCTGTACACACTTTAAGTGAACTCATTGGTGCTGAAAGAGATTGGTTTGACAGGCTTGATGATTCACGCCTTCTGTTCAGCTTGCTACTTCAAACCAGCCCAGGCTGAAAGAGGAGAGGTCAACAGCTTTAATGTAAGGCTGTGATTACTGTATTTCTGACTGGGTAGGAAGTATCTGAATCCAAGACCTCACTCTTCCATTAAGCAGTGGAAGAATTTGCACCCTGTGTGTGATATAGGTGCAACATTGAACCTAGACCTCAAAATGTGTTGTGGTGTCACCTCTGGTTCCCCTTTTGGACACAGCAGTTCTCACTGAGTGGCTCAGTGTGTGGTGCATCCGATCATAGCACTGCTGGGAGGGCTCGCTTGCACTGCATTGCAATCAGATCATTTTTACATGGTAAACAGCTCTTAATTACTGCTGCTGGAGTGTTAGTGCACAAAAGCACTCTCCCTCAGAGCTGGGTAGGCAGCGAGAGTGCTAAACGTGGGTGCATGTTAATGACCGAGGAGCTCGTTAGCTACACTTGAAAGGATGGAACAACTGAGGTTTCCTGAGTGTCTCTGCAAACCCATAAAGTGAAAGTGAATCTCTGTACTCAAAGAAACAACACAACAAACACAACCCTTCATGCAAGGCCACCCAACCCAGCTGATTGACGGACAGTCCCTCCTGACCACACAGAACATTTGCCCTCTGAAGGCACAGACACAAAGGTACAAAGTGTGGCACTTACAGTCCTCAGTTTCAGCACTGGTTGTAGACATGTGACCTCACAGGAATTACCTCGTGTCTGTGCACACCAAATCCTGTCCCAGTGTGTCCATCCCTGTACTTCCCACAGAAATGCTGATGGCCACGTGCAGCACACTCTGTCACAGCACACACAGTTTTGCCTTTCTTCGTCAAAATAAAAAATCCCATTGATTTTTACTTTTCATGCTTCCGTTACCAGCTCCTGCTAACAACTGCCACTGCTGTTCCTTATCAATATTTGATGAATAGGGTGAGGTGGAATGGAGAAGCCCTGTGAGTTTCTCCTTCTAAATGGTCTCTGTGAGGGTTGAGGTTTTTGTGGCTTATGTTTATTTTCTCTGTCTGTTTTACTCAGTTGGTTCAGGTCCTGAAGGTGACTGCTGCTAAAAGATAGGATAGAAATAGGACATCTCTCTTCCCCCACACCCTCTTCTCTGTTCATGCCTTTATCTCTCTGTTTGCCCTCTTGAGTAGGCTCACGGATGATTTTGTGGGCTTTTGAGTTTTTAGATCCTCGATGAAATTCATCAACAGTGGAAGGTCAAGCAACACTTATCTGTATGTAGCCAACATAACTTCTCCTTAACTAGTTTTTCCCAGGCTTTATCCAGGTAAGTGTTCTCAGGAAATGAGCTCTCACTTTTAAAATGATCTTTCAACTCACAGAATTAATGACTGCCCTAGTACCTTACTAAATTGTGCCTGAAAAAATGAGTCACTCCAGAATAGCGTAGCATGCCTTCAGGACATGTCTCTGAGTATTCTTCACTTGTTATAACGAAGAAGCTTCCACAGTACCTGAGAGAGAATCCTTTTTTTCTTGTGCTTAGGGAGCTATTAGAATTTACTCTGTGGATGTGAGCTTATGTCAAAATAAGGTCAAAGGCTCATTCATTACCGAAATGGGAATTCAGTGCTTTGCTTCAAACAGCATTTCTGCAAATACTTTTCATTCTAAAGAACTAGTTTGAGTTTATGGGGATGGAGTTCTTGAGGGCCATAACCCAGAGAGCAGTACATGAACCATGAAACATCATTTCAGTGAGCTCTGTGGTAAGTGAGGATATTTGAGTGTGAGTGCTGGGCTCCCAGGGCTGCAGAAACAGGCTGCCAGCTCTGCAGCCTCTGCATCTGCCACCTGATTGCAGGTTAGTGAGCACAGGCACTCAGGTTGGCAGCTGCAGGATAATCCCAGCAGCTGTGATGAGCTGGAATGTGCTGATGGCATCCCAGAACACGGGAGACCCACCAGCAAACACAGGCTGCTGCCAAGGTGTTGCTGGGAACAGCCCCAGTTCCCCATTCCCGTTCACTGAGATTTAGGCTGCAAGAGCTCATAGCAGGGAGATGGGGATTTACCATCTGTTAGGCTGGATGTAGTGTAGGCATCAGGACCTCATCTGTACCTTCTGGGATTACAACAGGGGAACAACTGAAGGAGGAATTTGCAAGGCTAGAAAAAACCCTTGTTTCTACTGTAGCCGTCAATAGCTTTATAGGAGTGACTGGCAAATGACTTAAAGATCTGCATTAAGCCTCATAATCACATGAGGTGAAACACTGGTTAAGGAAAACCAATGTATGCTTCAGTTCGTGGTTAAAGAAAACAAATCAAGGAAAGATATTGTGTATTAAACAAAATGCTTTTTGCCTCATTTTAATGTTGGTTTTTTCATCTTGGTATGGTGTACAATTTGCAAGTTAAACAAATCTGGGCTTTTTTGGTGGCTTCATCCCAAATCTAAATACCTAAGGATGTCTTCCAGTTTCATGATTCTGTTCCTGTGGTGGCAAAGTTCAACCTCTCCTTGTTCTGTGCTGTGCTCTGACCATAAGGACCTCTTTCAAAATGAGCATTAAAAGTCACATGGAAGACAGCGTAGGGATCCAGGTAAATGACTGAAACATCTGCAAACATGTAGGAGGCAAGAGAAAACACGAGCACGTGGCACCAGGTGCCTTCAAATATGTCACCAATCTGCTGCAAGACAAGTAACAAGAGACAGAAGGGCAAAAGCTGGGCAAAGCTCTTGGGATGGCAGCTTTTCCATGGCAAGGCATAAATCTTGAGCTTGTCTGATGTGTGCTGTGAAATGCTGCTGGGTGAACAGAAAGAAGGAATTCTGTCTCTCAGAATATAGCTCTTGCTGAATTCCTCAGGGTGACACAAGCATAAGCAACATACAGAATTCTTTGGGTTGTTTTGTTTGTTTGATTTGTTTGGGGAATTTTTATGTTTCTTAGTTTTTTCTCTTTTTCTTTTTCTTTTTCTTTTTCTTTTTCTTCCACTGCTTTCAACTCTGCTCTGTTGCCCTTCTTGTTTCAATGATTTCAGGATTGCTGGTGTCCAGAATCAGCTCTGGGCCATCTGGAGACCCTCTGCTGCAGCATCATTAATCCCATGCAGGACAGGTTGGCCATACTCATTTCACATCTACAGATGTTGACAAATCAGATTATCCGTCTCCTGTACAAGTCTTGCAGAAAAATTGTAGCTGAGTCCTTGGAATTTAGTGAAAGGACTTAAGAGTTTCACAGACTTTGAAGCTTTCTTTGGACTCAGTTTAGGATTCAAAGCTGTTTGTTGGGAGGTCTGGAGGCCTTCTTCTTCCAGCTTTCCTTGTGGGTCTCCTCCAGTGAGCAAGTCAGAGATGTTCTTTCTGTGCGGTGACTCTGGAGTCTGTGGGCTGTGGGAAGTCAGTGAGCAATGCTGGGATCAGGTGTCCGTGTGGGATCAGTCACACTGTGATGCCAGCTTAACTTTAGAGTGTTGGGTTATGTCCTCTATTTTTCCCTATTTCTCGAACCCAAAGTCTGCTCTGGATAGATACTCCAGCTTATTCTTCTCCTTAGTCTTGCATGCAAAGCTCTTAGGCAGCACATGCACAGGCTGGTGTGGGCACCGCACAAACCTGTGCCCTGGT
Source organism: Ifrita kowaldi (assembly GCA_013398055.1). Taxonomy (NCBI): domain Eukaryota; kingdom Metazoa; phylum Chordata; class Aves; order Passeriformes; family Cinclosomatidae; genus Ifrita; species Ifrita kowaldi. The sequence continues at coordinate 137,828 of VZRS01004671.1, forward strand.
TCTGCCCCGGGCACCATGCCCAGAGTCCATTCCCAGTGACAAAGCAATCCAGTTCTGTCTTCCAAGTGGTTTAGCAAACCACATCCTTTCTGTAAGAGAAAAATGATCTCTCTTCATTTGTAATATCTTTCCTAAAATGTGCTGTACAATCATGTCTCTAAAATATATGAGGCGATAGAGCAACTATATTGAAAAATAGCACATACTTGGCCAGTTTTGCTAATAAGGAAAATATACAGGTCTGAATATGACAACTGTATGTGTTGAAATATATTGAAAACATATTTGGATCGTTCCACATAGACTGAAATATTGAAAACTGGCCAAATCTGTAAAAAATTTAAGTCTGGGTTTTATATATTATATATTTAAAAATCATTTTCACAAATAGATAGCAAGGAACCTTGCTACAAAGATGTGGGAAATTCTAACCAAGTTTTATTTTTTCCTGATGGGAAGCAGTGCTCATGGATGCTGTGTCATTACAGACACTGTGGTAAGAGTTAACCTGGCTGCTGCCTCATAATTTGTGTGCTGGGCCCAGCACAGGGGTCCATTGATCTTAATAGAGACCACTCAGGAACGGGGAATTCCAACAGTAACGGCTCCCTCGGCATCGCTGGTGCTGATTTAAGTCCGAGCATTTCTTCCTTTGCAGTCTCTTTGGATTAGCCTGGGAATGGAAGGGAGAGTGGGAGTGAGAGCGGTTGTGACAGCTCTTAGATGGAGGAGCTTGCAGTTTCTGGAGAGATGAGAAATTTCTGGAGGCTGAGGATTCAAACAGTGATATGACCCCATAGACAATGCAATTGTCCTGGCCTTTGCATGAAAACAAAGATCTCAATGCTCCTGCTGGCAATCCTAAGCATTCTCTTGGTAAGTCTAGAGATGTCTGGATGCCCTGGATCCTCTGGGAAGTGCCCTTTTTCAGTATGACACAGTTACCTTTTGAGTTTTCCGGGTGTGTTGTTACACCTCTGAAGGGTGTGAGGCAGGAGACCCTGGTGTTTTGCCATGGAGGATCCAGGGCTTTCTCTCCCTGCATGCTGTAGCAGCAGTGAGATCCCCAGTGGAGATGGAAGCCTTTGGGTGTGCTTCTGCTCGGGGATGGGATGCTCAGCTCTGCTGATGGACCTAGTACGTGTTGCCAGGGAATGTATTTCTGGTGAAGGCAAATTAGTGATGTCACTAAGTTAGAGATGCGTGCTTTAGAGATGGCGAAATGGCCATTTGAAGACCTGTGAGGAGAACTGGTTCTGTTTGAGAGTTGGTTGGTAGAACCAGCAAGGGCCTGGCTTCCTCATCCAAGTTAGACCAGGTCAGCAGCATACAGAGGAGACCTCACCCAGAGAGCAGCTTTTAAAGGAAGACCACTGTCCCCTGAGATGACCTTCCTGCCTGATTTGGGAGTGAACAGAGTTTTCTTTGATTCTAAAAATTGTCCAATTCCTCTGTTAGGAAAAAGCATTTAAGCCAATTTGGGGTCCTAAATCTGGCTCACTGTGTGAATGAATCATCGATGTCTCAAGCAGGAGTCGTGAATCCTGTGATCCTGTTGGCCAGGTGAATGCGCTTCTGCCAACTGCACAGCACCAAGTTGGTGCAAACATTTATTTGCATGCAGAAAGCTGGAGAGAAACCAGCCCCAGACAGAACTGGAAGTCAGGTACATCAGGGGTCCTGTCATGAGGTGACCGAGGGGACTTAGGAATGTCGAAATGGGAATCATGGTTGTTTTACACTTTGGAGATCCCTCGTGCCCTGGAGATGAGCTGCTCTGAGTAGTGCCCTTGTGTTCTGAACAGCATCAGCCTGCTGAGAGCTGGAACACCTCAACATCCCTAATGAAAACAAGGAGCAAACCAGAATTCTCCTGAAAAATAAACAAGCCCACTTCCATGACCTGTTCTTGACCTCCCAATGAGGTGCTAATTACTAGAGGATTAGCACCTCTTCTGTATCACAATGCACGCAGCCAAGGAGCAGGAGGTGACAACACTCAGCACAAAATGCAAATCCAGAAGAATTAGTCCAAGGGCGAGAGACAAGTCCCAAAGTTAAGAACAGAGAAACCTTCTCCGTTGTGAGTTCAACCTGTTGTCAGAAAAATGTGCTAAGTTACTGCCTTTTGGAGGAGTTAGGCAGGAATGGAATCTTTTTTTCCCCCTTTATGATAGGCAAATATGCAGCTTTTCTTAATTTGACTTCACAGTTCAATAGAGATCATTTTTTCAGTGTGGCTGCAGTGATAGCAATATGAAAAGGGGCTCATTAAAAATTAATTGCACCGGCAGAAGTATCTCTATGTATCTCTGTCTATGTTGAAATGCCATCCCCGTTACACCACATCCACTGGCTCACTGATAAGCTGGAATGAAAACTGTAGGAATTAGTGCTTGGGAAGGAAGCCCTGCGGAGATGTGTGTGATCTGTCCTGTCAGGCTGTGTGAGATGATCTCCCAAGCTTCAGTGCCTGTATTTGTCATATGGGATGGATGAAGTCTTTCTGTGGTGGCTACTGTGGTCTTTATGTGGGGATTTTCACCTCTTTGATCCTGTATGGGATGGGAAATTGCTCTGGTATAAGGAAGGCATCGTTACATTTGCATGAGGCTTTGTCTTGGGGTTTTTATTTTCAGTAGGAAATATTTATTGTAAAAGAAAGTGACTTAAGCTGTTTCCAAACACCAAAGGGAACTTTGCCCTAGGGAAAGAATTTCTGAGGTGTGGAACAGCCCAGTCTGGTGGCCAAGGTGGCCACCTGCAAGGTGTGAGATCAAAGTCTTTGCTGACAGGTACTGGGTGAGACTGGAGCAGACAAGCAGAAGCCTTCTTGGAGCAAACTGGCACAACTGTCCCCTAAAATAGGCAACAGCCCAGGGCTTTCCTGAGGGAGAGAAGACAAGCTGTAAACCAGAGTCTCCTGGAGCTCAAGAACCTCTCCTGGGCAGCAGTTTACAGCTGTTCTGGGTTGTGGGTTTTTTTCTGAGTGGAAGTTAACTCATGAACCTGAGAATGCTGCTCTGCTGTTCTCAGTACATTTTTTCCAGTGATGCTTCATTCTTGGGAAGGGGAAAGTTTCTGGTTTGGATAATTGAATTTTCGAGTAGAAGATCTCATCAATAAATTCCTGACCAGCTCCCCACTGACCAGCTGTTTTGCCTCTACCCACTTTCTCAGTTTTCTTAGATATGAACATGAGCTGCTCATACAGCAGCCCAGAGAGCTCCCTTTGGATGAGACACATCCTCCTCGGTAGTTAAACCATTTCAAGCTGTACTTTTCAGTCCTGGCCTTGTTCATGGCAGTTTCATTTGCTCTTCTCTTCCATGGATGCAAATCTCAGTGTCTCAGTTGACTCTGGCACTGCTGCCCGTGCTCAGCAGGGCGGGGGAGCTGGGATTGTGCCTCCTGGCTGAAGGGGCTGTGGCAGACACGCTGCCTCGTGTCATTTCCTGTTTGCAGAATTACCTCAGGGATTCTCAGATGGGCCAAGAGACTTCTGTCTACGCTGTTCTTCTGCAAAGGATATGTGTGGTATGGGGCCAAGGTGACACAATCAGGATCTCCTCAGTGTAGTGTTTGAGTGGAGCCTCGGAAAAATAACCAGATTACTATCTCCAATTTATCCTAAACATGCCTGCCTCCTTTTACAGTTTTTGTTACACAGTATTGTTGCCAGGATGGATTTATGCTGGGCCATTTCCCACTCCAGCTGCGTCATTACAATCATTGTCATGAGAACACAAAAGCAGAGACTGAATGCCCTGTGCCTTCCAAAGAATATATTTGTCCCATTGCACTGTTGTGACCTTTGGGGTTCCATGTGCCGGTGGCTACTAAAGCAAAGACTTCCTGATGCTTGATTACCAGGGATCCTCAAAGGCCAGAGTGACTCCTTGCTGTCTCAAATAGCCTGGCTTGAGTATGTAAAGCGAAGCTGCCAAGTGAAGGACAATTCCTAGAGGACAGGAGTGGAGTCACATGCCCAGAGTTTGGCCCTAAGGAGGCATTTTTGTGGGGTTTTGGCGCCCACACCCTCGGCCGTGCGCAGGCGTTCCGTGTCCACCAGAAGGCGCTGTTGGACAGGGCACGGCCCGGGGGTGCCACCGCACACTGGGGTGACATCACCAGAGTCCCGCCCAGTGCCTCAGTTTCCCCATCTCCCGGTGTTCTGAGAAATGGTGACCAATGTGACACAGAGCAACTGGATGTTATTAAGCCTCCAAAGGAGTTGGTCAAACCACATCTGTGCTTTAGGAAACTGAGATCAAACCAGATGCCTTCAGGCTCCTCTGTGTGACACCGAGCCACAGAAGGTGAAGAAACTGTTCCTTCATTATTTCATTGGTTTGCCATTGTTCTGCACCCTGCTCTCATCTCCAGCCTCCTGGAACATTTTGCAATGGAGCCTGAAGGAAAACAAGTGCTCATGTGCTAATTTTACAAGCTGCCATGGCTGCAGCAAACAGCACGTGGGGTTGGGGCAGGGCCTCCCTCAGACACCCAGCCTGGCACTGCAGCCTCACTGCCAGCCCCAGCTGGCAGTCTGATACCAGCCTGAGAGCTCTTTTTGCAGCACTGATTAGACAATCTGCTGATTGATCAGGGAGGGGGGATCTAACAGCAATCAGGCCTCCTTCATAGGGTGTTGATGCTGAGATGGGCTTGGTGCTTCTCCTCAGACAGGTCTTTTCCTTCCACTTGCTTTGTTTGCAAAGCTCTGTGTGGTAGAAAGTGGTTTCTCCACTGTTCAGAGTATGATCTGAAGAAATTGTTTGAGAAGAGTCACAATTCCTACTGGAATACCCTGCTTTGCAGGAGGGAAGTGTGTTTGCCCACCAGCCTGTCCACCCAGCTGCAGCCTGAGTGCTGTGTTTATGAAGAGGGAAATAATTCCGTGCCTAGAGTCCACTCTGAGACTCAAATAAAGAAACAAGCTTTAGGTCCGTGTCTTCTGTGCAGTCATGCAGTGGACAGGGACAATCTGGTGCCTTGTGCTTGTCACCTCTGCAGTTCCTGGCTGTCAGCAGCTGCTTGTTGCTGGTATCATATGGAGCAGAACCAGTGATTGCAGTAAATGAGACAAATACAGAATTCTCCCTTAGCATCTCTAGCTCCACCAATTTCATCTCTTCCTTCCAGCTCTTGGGTACATTAAATGGTTTGGCCTAATGAAGCTCTCTGATCTTGAAATCGCTCCACTCTCAATGACCTCCTGTGGCAGCGGATAATATTTAAAAGCCTTATGTGCCTGCAAAGGCTCCTTGTCTCTCTTTTGGGTTAATAGTTAAAAATTCATGGTTGTTTTTCAAAACCTAAATTGCTTTACTCTCTGCAAATGATTCCCCTTTCAATTCAAAATCAAACCTTTGTCTAGACTCAGCAGACTCTTGGCTAATAGCTCTGGCAGGCAAAGATACCAGCAGTTTATCAAGATATTCACTTTCTACCCCAAACTCAGCTCAATTTCACGAGGTGGTTTTTGTTTTCTTTTTTTTCAGTGGCAGAAGAGTGTTTAGCTAATTGGGTTAAGGAGCCTTAGATGTTCCTTGGCTCTCCGCAGAGTGTTTCTTTTTTAGCAGTGCCAATTTCCTTAACAAATGTATTTCATTGTGTGGCGCATTTGATCCTCATATCCGGAACTGTGTGTGAATCCTGAACCACCCCTGGGCCGCCTTTCCAGCTGCCATGGTACTGACTGCACAAGGCTCCGCTGACTTAGAAAGCGACCTCAGAATTCCGAGGCCTACTGCTAAATAAATGAGAATATAAATAAAGGTAAAACAATGCAGCTCCTTCAGGTCCATGCGTGATTTCCCCCATGCTCCTGTGGCTCCATGTCTGTCACCCTCAGTGGATCTGTGCAGAGGTTTTCATGAAGTCTCCTCTCAGGTGTTTGACAGTTGGCTGTAGAGAATGACCTTTCCCTTTACTCAGGGTTCAGAGGAAGCTCAGCAGTGATTTGAAAATTATGATCAGAAAATTTGAGGCTTCTGCACTCAAATTTTGAGCTTCGGAAACACGTCGAGGTGTCAGGCCGGGAGTTTGGAAAGCCTGGCTGCGGAGGTCAGCAGTGCTAGGCCTGGGCAGAAAATGTTTATTGTGTAGAAGAACTTGGCTAGGACTGCTTTGTTAAAAGAACAGGTCCTGTCTGAGATTTTGTATTGGTGTTTAGGGTCTGCCCCTCGTGGGTAGAGCCACTTGGTACCTAAAGGAGCCTTAGAGGGCAAGGTGTCCCGTTTAGTTTAAAACTCTCCTTTTCTTGCATCTCCTCAGCAGACTTACTGTGAACTACTCAAATATTCAGAGTCCAATGTGCCTTACTACTAAACCCCTGCTACAAGTAGTACCCGAGAGACTTGAACTATTACATACACTTGAAATCTCATTTATTTTCCTGCCAGAACAGTATAAAGGAACTTCAGTGTAAATGTGAAACAAACTTCAGTCTTGGTTGTAGTCCTGTGTTGTGTAAATGTTTGATTACCCAGTGTGGTGTTCTCACATGAAGAGATCTCCACTGTAACTGCAAATGCTGTGCAGCCTTACTCTGGCCACAGCTGCTTGTACTGCTGCAAGAGTAAATAAAATAATACTTAACATGGATAAATATTTTATTTGCATGCTGGAGCATCTTAAAACTGTGTTTTCCAGCCCACCCAAGGTGAAAATAAATACTGGGAAGCTGAAGGAAAGGAAAAAAGTGAATCACTGTCATAAACCATTTTAAAACTGAGGCTAGAGGCTGTTCTGGCTTTTGGCAGTCCTTTCTACCAGGGTACTGTAGGTCTAAGCATTGTTATTTCATGTGGAGGATCCATGCTGCTGGGAAAAAAGAGGACTAGCTTTGGGTGGAACAGCTACTTTCTATGATTTGCTTTCAGGATTAAAGTGGGCAACTTTCTCCTGATTAATGAGAATAATTATGGCCAGAACTGCCCACATGTTAAAATATGCAATCCTAGATCAAATGACAGAAATGGCAAGTGGAGTTCTTCAGTGGCTTGATTGGAATGAACTCAAATGTTAACTTCACAAGTACTCAGTTTACAGGCTCCAAAGAGGCCCACTATATCCTTACTCTATAGTTATTTTTTCCCCAATTTTTTGCATTTTGCTAAAAAGGCTGTTGGATAAGCGAGGCTTGAGGACGGGTTGCAGTTGGCAAAGCTGAAGGAAACAAGCAGCACTCTCCTGGTGCCTGTAGCACCTCCTTTCCCCATGTGCAGAGCATTAATTATTAGAGCTCAGTTTAACAGGGCCAGGAGCAGGAGGCAGCTCCTGATGTGTCCTGGGTGAGAGTGCTCCCGGTGTGACCTGGAGCAGCTCTCAGAGCAGCTCACAGGGGGCTTCTGTACCATCCTGATTTCCAGGCATCTGCTAATCCCTGGAAATGCAGAAAAGCTTCTTTCCAGGCTGCAAGAGGTTTTATGGGATGTGGAGGTGAGTGCATGGATTCGGTACTACCCAAGTGTTACCCTTTTGGGAGGGCTCTCCAACAGGCTGTTGGGATTCCTGGAACAGAGAAGGGATGAGGACTGTACTGGGGCCATGAAGCCCTAAAGGTTTGTCTTCACTGCAGGATTAGCTCACACCTTGTGTGTTGCCTCCAGCACAAGCTCTACTCACACAGGAGAACTCCACAGTGCTGTTATTCAGAGGGCTGGATCCAGGAGCGGCTGCTGGGGTTTGGTTAATGCACCACCAGCCGCTGACACCTCCCCTGTAATCTTGACTCGAGGAGACTTCATTTGAGTCCTTCTGCTTTGAGTGTGATGGAAAATTCTCCTGTGGGTGACTGGAAAGGAATCAGTGGAGCAGCTCAGCAGTGCTCAGAGCTGGCGTTTGTCATGCTAGCAAATTTCAGATTCGGTAGCTGGAATGTTATTAGGTGATGTAACTGCTCGAACTTATGGCTCAGGGGTAGTAATTTGAGGGTGAGCTCATTAATTGTGCCATGCAGCTGAGGTACTCCTTTAAAAATCTTCCTTGAGCTCAGGAGTGATGCTCAGTGAAAACCTCACAGCTCTTTTAAAAGGTGTATTCCTGTTCTTTGGATGATGAGTAGACATTGTACAAGGAAGAATCTCCCAGTACAGGGCGTTTGTAACATGTGCTAGTGGTCTGTGGGCGTCATCCACATCTCATTGTGGGATGGAGTTGAACTCGGTGTGACAAACTTGCTGGGAGAGGTGTGGAGTAGAGGAGTGGGAGTCCCAGGGCGGAGATGCTGCTAACACCCAGCAGTAACCGGTTACCCTGCTTGGCAACCCCCATGCTGGTCTAGGTAAATGGAAATGACTTCATTATTTGTTTGTCCCTTGTCCTAGTGCTTTTTATTTTTAAGCCTGCATAACGCAAACCACAGCCCCTGGGGAGCTTAACGAGGGTCTAAGTGGCACCACGGTTCCCTGCTAACAATGGGCTTTTGTTGTTCACACTTTCCCTATCAGAGTGTCCCGGAGGAACGTCCTTGCTTAGGAGACCATATTGTGATGTTATGACCTCAGAGAGGGGTGGGAGAGGAAGGGAGGGTTCAGGTGTATCTTTAACTTACTTGAATAACTTTCTTCTAGTTGTGTTTTCTTCCCACCAGGATCTTTAATGACTGCTCCGAGGGGGCTGGCTCTGAGCTATAAATACAGGCGCGTTATCACCCGCCTGTATTGTGTGCGAGCGCTAATTTCTGTGCTGGGCTTGAACTTGTTGACTTCTGCGGTCGCTGTCAGGAAATGTTGGGTGGGAAAGGATTAAAGAGCCTATTGATGTGACTCGGAATCTCGGGCCAGGAAGGCTGCTGTATCATCTTAGATCTAGAGACGGTGGTGTTGATACCCAGCCTGGGCTTTTTTTATAGAGTCTCTTTAGTCAGCTCCCTGTTCCTCCCTCCCACCTCCCCCATGGCGAGCACACTGACTCCGGCACTCCAGGCCGGAGTCTCCAAGGAGGAAGTAGACCCTGTAGGCGAATTTCCTGGTATTATGCCATTTTAACAACCTCTCTCTTGATTTAGGTGTTGCAGGCTGGCTAAGAATATTCCTTGACACTTGAAAGGGACCTTTATTGTTTTCTTAATTTGTGAAGAATTACCTTTTTTTTTTTTTTTTTTTGTCTCTCCAAACTTTTCTTTGTAAGGTCAGACTGGAGCCATGTTATTGTTGTTAAATTTAGATCTGAGACTATATTAAGTCCTCTGGCAGTCTGCCCCAGAGCTTTCACTTCTTAAAACAGGAAGGCAGGCCTTGCCCTACTTGTGCTCATGTACTTAAAAAGGGTGAGAAGAAGACTTTTTACACTGCTGGGAAATAAATATAAAACTGCACGGTGTATATACAACCGCTGTCCTGCTGGAGCCAAGAGACAATTTCAAAGGTTGAAACTCTTTAAACCTTGCGTTCTTCAACAGGAATTAAGCACATAAGTGCCTTTGTGGAAAGTCTGTCTCCAAAACAGTTCTGACACATGAAAGAAGTCTTGTTCTGTGTGGTGTGGAGGGGAGCAGATCCAGCAGTGTTGGTTGTCGGGGTGTAATGGGGCCATTGGTCCAGCGGGGTTGGTTCCCAGGGCTCGCAGCTCCTGCCTGCATTTGGGGAACAGCTCTTCCGAAGCCTTGTGCAGGGTCTCGTTGCAAAGGTCGGTGCCTAAAATGTAACCTCCTAAATTACGTTTGTGCATCTCAGAGAGGGAAACCTGGCTTCTAAGATTCCCTAGATTCCTGTGGAAGGCAGAGAGGGGGAATGCTCAACACTTCAGGAATAATGACTGACTCAGATTGCGAAGTTTGGCTCTGTGGTGTCTGGCATCTGGGTTTGGAAACTGCCTCTCAGCACTCAGCGCGAAAACAGATTAGAGTATCTGTCCATGTTTGTAAAGAACAACGTGAAATATTAGTCCCTAAACTAAAAAATGATGGGGAAGGGAGAAAGCATGACTACATTAGTAACTTTAATTTCTTCTAATTTCTCAGCATTTTTGAGCACACTTGATTGACTCCTGCCTTTTATAGGGATGGCCCAGCCAGAAGGAAAGGCAATATTGCAGCACCTGCAGTTTGTTCTTTTGTCAAACTGTGGCTGAATGCACATAAATGGCTCCGTGGGCTGGAGGGCTGTGCTCCCCTCGAGTTTTGAGTCTTTCCCTGTGCCATTTCTGTAGCTAATCCTTCCTATCAGCAGACAGCTAGGAGCCAGCAGCCCATTGAAAAGGGAACCAGACCGAGGACAGGCTGCTGAGAGGAGTAGAAAAACTGTTCCTTTGAGGACTCTATAGATTTTATTTTTTTTTCTCTGTGTAAAAGCATTCTTATTCTGATATATATGACGGGGGTAGGGGGCCACAAACTACGATAAAAATACCTCTGAGCTTCACCAAGGCTCTTTCTACCTTTTCATAATTCAGGAGTCTGTCAATCAGAGCCAAAGGAGAGGAGGATGTGTGAGGCTGTGTGGGAGGGCTGGGGGCAGCAGAGACAGCAGATACCACTGTCCTCCAGACTGCTGCTAGTCCTCATTCTCGGGATATCACTGCAAACGGACAGGCAGGAGCAAGTGACCCCCTCTGTGGGAATTAAAATACAGTTTTGAATTCATGGTAGGTGCAGGCTGCTCCTGGAAGGGTTCAGGTGCTGCCTGTGTGTCCCAGCAGGGGCTGGGCACTGTGTGTTCAGTGACACAATTGTGCGTGTGCAGGGCTGAATAATTTGCTTTATCATCAGAGAAGAGCTCAGCATGAGCTTCTACAGCACATGGAAAAACTTGCTCAGATAAGGATTGTCTTTTACTGCCTGTCTTTGAAGCTGGCTGCACAAAACTGAAATTGAAAGCTCTTGGGCCCCACCTCTTTAACAGTATCTCAGCTCTTCCAGTTTTATGTCAGGTGAAACACAGAAGAGGAAGAATTCCTGAAGTGGACAGTCATTTCAGGACACACCGAGTGTTCAGTTCAGGCAAGGAATGTTTAAGCAGGCTGAGGCTTAGGAAGAAGGCAGCAAAGTCTGGAGGATTGCTGGAATTTTTCTGTAATAATGAAACTTTGAACAGAAAGTAGCTCAAGGCTTGGTCTTCCTTCTCTTCTGGGAAGGCTTATAGCAAGGGATAATGCAGAAAGATGGTTTTAAATTTATATTCTCCTGTTTTCCAAAGGAAAACCTTATAATGTTGCTCAATCTGATTGGTTTTGCTTTTGTGTGTGTGTTTTGTTTTTTCCTCTTCAAATCAATGCAGCATTCCTTAGTTTCAAGCAATTCTTCACCCAAAAAGAAAACTTCAGTGCCAGAGCTGAGAGTTTTTTCCTTTGGACCAGTCTTGCCTGCTGTTATCTTCTGGCTCCTGCAGCAGAGCAAGCGATAAAGCCAGGACTCAGAATTCTTTCTTTGCACAATCTCCCTGACAAACACATAGATGAGCAACAAGAATACCTGAAAGAGTATAAAAGGCTCAGGCTTTCTGATCCTCTGAATCTTCAGAGAGATAAACTCAGGATTGTTTTAGCTGGGCTAACTTTGGAATTGTATTACTCTGGGAGGCTGCAGGGGGAGGTGAGTGGAAAGGTTATTTCTGTTTGTACACAGGATCTAAATTCCTCTGATCCATTTTCTAAGGATTTTCCTCCTTTATCTTGAGTTTCTCCTGGCCCTAAATTCCCCCTACTGCCTAACTGGCTGCTGCCTTCTGTCTCAGCCCTGTGGGATGCTCTGGAATGACATGCAGCCTGTGTTACTGTCATTGTCTTGGCCTGAAGCCTTGCAAGCATGTGAGGCAGAGCAGTCAGTTATTTAGTGCCTTCCTTCCAGAGACAGGAGAGCTGGAATCTGTGATCAGTCTTTTCTGGTGCCTTTTGGATACTCTTAATGTGGTGCTGTCTTGTTTGCCCCATTGCCCCATGGGGCCCCATTGCCCCATGGTTCCCGTGTTGTCTGAGCACGCAGTGCACGCCTCACAGCACCGGTGTCTGTGCCCCTGTACGTGGCTCTTAACCCCCAGTTTTTGCCTCTCAGTCCCTGTGCTGTTTGTGTGTCACTCTCCTGACAGGGCCATGGCACTTTGTTGCAGTTTGCACAGCAAGGTGTTGCAATTTCATGGTTATGCTGGTGTCCAAACAAGCTATAAATGAATTGCTTTTGGAGGCAGGCCTGTGGATGTTGCCTGAGCAAACAGGCCGTGACTCCGTCTGCTGGAGCACACCTGTCTGCTCAAACACGGGGGTTTGCTCTCTGTGGAGCCCCGGTGCCGCATCCGCCCCCTTCCCCGGGTGGGCCAGGTGTCTCCCGGCTGCAGAGCCGCGCTGCATCCCCGGGCACGCACCAGGCCCCGCTATCAGCGCGGGGCGGCCGGGCCCGTTCCGCAGAGGAAGGAAGGTAGAGTCACAGATACTGAGACACGGGAGAAAAGCCCAGATCAGTGGACAAGATGTCTGAGGCATATGATGCTTATCTGCTGCAGTGGGTGGAGGAGGAAAGGGCATCCCTTATCTCTTCTCTAGTTCCCAGCCCGCTGTGGCTGCTTAAGGAGGCTCACTGGAGTCTTCCCACATTCCTGTACCTTCAGGTTCCTGCTGGACAGGAAACGGCTGCTGCTCCAACACCCATTACATCTCAGCTGGTAGTGTCATTTACAGTCGGATTCCCAGAATCCCAAAGGATTTGGGGTGGAGTGGGTGGGAGTGGGGTGGAGGGGCCGCTTGGTCAGTGAAAATACCTCCCTGGGAAAACAACAAAACCATTGAAACTTGCCTAATTTCTTGAGCAGTTGGTGAAGCTGGCCTGCAATACTGAGGCACTTCGGGAAATCAAACTGACCCTTTGGAAAGAGTTGGAAAGTTAAAATGCGTGTAAGGCTTAAATAGTCCAAAAAGGTAATGGCTGTTCAACATTACAGGATGGGGCTGACCAGTGCATTATTATTTTATGTCTGAAAGAAACCTGGAAATACAGCATTTATAGGGGAGATTTCTATTTGTGCAGATGCTCCTGTGCAGCCATTTAGGTTTGGGTATAGGAAGATACTGAAAACTGCAGAGTTAATGAAAACAGAGATACAAGTGCTGCTTCCAATGAGAGAACCCAGCACGGCTTGTGGTCTCTGAGGTCTGACATTTAGGCATTTTGAAAAGTGAAACTCCTGACCTTAAAGCTCATCCTGTTCCACCCCCCTGCCATGGCAGAGACACCTTCCACTATCCCAGGTTGTTCCAAGCCCTGTCCAATCTGGCCTTGAGCACTTCCAGGGATGGAGAAGCTACAGCTTCTCTGTGCCAGGGTTTGTTGTCCATATCTCTTGGTTTGTGTGTGCTCAGTCTGAGTCGGCAGAGCCAGGATGTGATGACTTGTGTTTTGACATGATTATTGTATATTTAAAATTTCATTTCTTTTGAATCACTTCTGGAGGACTTCACAGATAAGGACTTGTGCAATGCTACCTTCTGCCTGCTGCCACCCAAACCTGTTAGAGGTTGATCTATCATCAGCCCAGTGCTAGTGCACAGCTACAGTCCCACTGAGGTGTTTAATCCGGGATGAACGTGGGGAACAGGCTGTCCACTGGTGACCTTCAACAAATCTCCCACTGCTGCTCCTCTGCTTCTATTGGTGTCCTTTGCACCTCACTGTGGGCTTGTGGAACACCCAGAACTTCGTTTGGAACTCTGCCCTTGTTATGAAACTGTTTCATTGTAGTTGCCAGTTAGATGAGTAAAAATTCAAAACAAAAGATGTGGAGGGAGACCAATAGAAATCCTGTGAACTTCTGTACCTGGCTGCCTGGTTCTGTGTGTATCAGGGAAAACCTTGCCTGTCTCTGTGAGGGAGATTGGCATCTCTGTGTTGCTCATCCTGCACGTGGATATAATTAACATTCTGTTGCACCGGTGCCCTCGGGGTGACCTTGGTGAGGTTCCAGTGCTGGACTTGCCTGTCTATTGTCTGACACTGGTTTACATCTTCAAATATGTCCTTCCTTCCTGCGCTCAGGAGGAGCTCCTGGGGCCAAGTGTGTGGCTCCTCCTGTCTCACTGGCATCTTGATCTTTGTGGAAATTCCAAAATGACACAGAATTCCTTTTCCAGGCCCATTTTCCTACCTTAGTTCCTCGATATCTTTAAATTGCTGACCTCTCTCACACCTACCTTCTGTCACATCCACTACTTGATTTGCACCTTGTCAGAACGTGATTTTGGCCAGTGTCTCACTTCTCCCAGTGTTGGGTAAGCCTGGATTCAGGTCTGTAGGGAAGGTAAAGGATTCAAAAGCTCTTCAAACAGAGGTGACATGTGAACAACCCAGGCAGTGCAACTGTCAGTGTGTGTGTGTGTGAACAGAGCTCTTTGGATGAGCATCTTTTCCACTCTCTTTTGTGCATAAGTGCTCTCTTTCTTTAGGGGGAATTGCCAGGGGGAGATGGAAAGAGGTGGGAGTATAAATAAAGAACAGAATCCTGCCTTCATTTATGTCCCTGTTCTTGAGTTAATGTTGTTACCTGGATGTTGCAGACTGCAGTCAGTGCCTGCCATTAGGGCATTGAAAGTATCAAACCCATTGAAAAAAAAAAGAATTCTATCAAAATCATCCTCAAAGAAAAATTAATCTCATTCAAAATGAATATTTTTCTAGAAGGTATCTCCTTCCTTCAAAAATCATTGTCTATGTTGGAAAGCAACTTTTAAAGCATGGAGTAAAATCATCAGGCTTTCAGTCTGGGGTTTCCCACTCCCCAGCTGAACATTGTGTAGCTTTAGTGATGTGTGTGATTTTTTGCAACGCTCTCCCCAGGAAAGTGCATCTCTTCTTCTGGATGGTGTCTTTGCACTCCATTGTACCTGTAGCACGTGAGGTTTTGTGGAATACAGTTTTTCCAGTTGTTCTGCCCCTGTGTCTGTGTTCAGATAACTTTCCCTGTGACATCTGTCCCTGGTGCTGCCCCACCCCGTGCAGTCCCAGTGTCCCTGTGCCCCTGGAGCATGACTTGGCTCTGCTGGGCCTGCACAGGGCATTCCCTGAGCCCCTGGGTGAACAGCTCTGCTTCACAGCTCCTCTGCTGAGGGCGAGTTGTGCTCTGGGCTTTCCAAGTGAGGCAATAGTACAATTCCCTTTTTCCCTTGCCGCTTGTTTGCATGAAGTAAGAGGAACTGAGTGCTTTGGGAGTCCTGTACTTCCCTGTTCAGACAGGCATTGAATGGGCACAATGGTTTGGGAATTGCTCTTGGAGGCAGGAATAGAGTCCCCTGCCTGGGCTGAGGGTAATTACTACTGTATTTTGGGCTGGACTGAATGAATGGGTTGCCTAAACGCCCCTCTGAACCACTCACTTGTCACTCTTAAGGCTTTTTCATTTTAGAGACCCAACATTTCATTCTAATTGACCAAGTTTCAATGGCAGACTCCAAACCAGAAGCAAAGTATTCAAAGCAGGGAAAATGCAGGAGGCTCTGGAGGTCATTAATATATCAGAGGGTCTGGACATCACTCATCTGGAAAGAATTCAAAATTTGCCATATGTTTCTTCTGTAAAATGTTTGTAATGATATAACACAAATATATAAATATTGGAAAATTGGCCAATTTCCATGGTATTTAAAATATATTGCATTGTACCATATAAGCTAAATTGTAAGGAAACTGGCCAATTTTCTAAATTATTTCTGAAATCTTCAGTGCATTTTGATATACACATACCATAGGATGTCTAATAAATACATATTTATGCAGTATGGTTAGGGAAATACATACCCCTAGATGTGTGTATGTATTATATATGTGTATATATAAACGGAATATATATTGTTTTTCCTTTTGAGTTCCTTTATTTATTCTCTCAACACAAAGCTGACCCTCCAGATGCATGCCAGAAATCCAGGGTTGTTTAGCCATAAATGATGATGTTAATAATGTAAGTAAAAAAACCCCTGAATTTTAAAATCAAAAGTCATTGCTGATATGGTCTGGAAGCAGCAGAGCTCTGCTTGTGCATGTCCTGGGCCATGCAGGCTTGTCACTTCCCAGCTTTTAAAATTTGATTTCTGGAGGTTTAGGAAGTAGAATATCAGTCTTCAGGCTTTTGGAAAGAAAAGTGTTTAAGTTGTGCCTCCCAGTTGTGTTTTCCTTTTGTGCCTCTGCCCCTCCTGCCAGCCCTCCAGTTCTGAGGAGACTCCGGTGGATTTCTGAACAACTCCGACAGTAGGAAACTGCTATTCAGAGAGAGAGGTCTGAGCAAAGGTTAATCCAGCCAAGGTAGTGTTGGGATAGAGGGACAGACTTTCTGCTCCAAAACATGGACTGGGGGTAACTCAGGAGGATGAGCTGACAGGCTGATGCCATCCTGCCAACATAAGGGCTTTGGTAGCTAAGTTGGTTTAATTCAAGCTGCTAGGAGGGAGATTTGAATTAGCTTTTAACTTGGTGGGTGTAGATTTTTCATACTGGGAACTTAAGTAGCACCCTTTGTATTTATTGGGCAAAGCCTTTTGAGTTTTACCGCTGTGGGGGAAAAATGGATTCAGTGTAGCCCCAGAAGAAGCAGCTGGGCACTGCCCAGGCTCCCCAGGGAATGGGCATGGCTCCAAGGCTGCCAGAGCTCCAGGAATATTTGGACAATGCTCTCAGGGACAGGGTGGGATTGTTGGATGTCTGTTTGCAGGGCCAGGGGTTGGACTGGATGATCCTTGTGGATCCCTCCCAGCTCAGGTTGTTCCACAATTCTGTAACAAATGGCCAAGTTGTAATGTCCACTCTTGCTTCACCTTGTGTGTCTGTGAGTGCAGACATGTGTTGGGAGGATAGCAGGGAAGAAGGAGACCTGGGAGATATTTTACACTTGTGGAAAGGAGGTGGTGAGTGTGTGAGTGTGGCTGCACGGATGGGCCTCTTGTAACTCGGATGGGCAAAGGGTCTTCTGTTAAACTTCAAGGGGAGTTCCAGACACTCATCAAGGACAATCTGTGTCTCTGAATTTCCCTTCTGACCTGTTCCTCCTGACTCGATAATCCACAGTAATTTAATGTCCTGTGTCTTCAAAAATGATTTTCATCCCCTGTTCTTTGGGCATCTCTTGCCATCTGCCATGTGAAATGTTCCAGCTTGATTTCATTTGGTGGAGCATTCCTTTTCCTGTTCCATCCTCTCTCCCTTGCAGAGGTGACCTGCCCCAGCAGCACAGGCAGCAGCACGTTTTTACACGTCTGCTGTTTTCTTCCTGCCCGGGAGAAGCCGGGGAGCTGCAGGTCCGTGGCACCGCTCCGGTAGCGTGTTGGCAGGCACATGAAGCAGATTCTCCAGTCACCCTTAACGCCAACAATGAGATTTATTATCTCCATTGCTCTTAGGGAAATTAGCCCAGGGAATTAATTTATGGTGTTTTGAAATGCTGTTGTCTTATCGAGTGACTGCTTGCTTATAGCCAAACTCCCTGTTACCTTTGGTCACAGGGATTGCGTGTTTAATGTGAGCTTTAACGGGGGCAATTAGAAGGGCACAAGTGAACACAGTCACACTCCGAGCCGTTTATGGCATTTGATCCTTGTACAGCAGGAATGACCCCTTCCAGCTCACCTTCTCTCTCAACATTGTATCTGGGAAGGGAGATAAATTCACAGTTAATAAAGATAAGGCTGGAAAACTCCCATTGTGAACTTGTGAACAGCTCACAAGTTGCGGTTCAGTTTGTAACAGCAGGATGCAGCAGTATCTCGTCATTCCGTGAGCCAGAAGGAACCACTGCTGAGGGAGCAGCAATTGGGAAATGTGAATACCTTGGTTTCAGTGTACTGGCCAGCCAGGTTTCAAGGGTTAAAATCCTCTGCATTAGCATGCTATTGATAAAGTCCTTTCATTTCCCGTGGTACACACTGCAATCTTTTGTGATTCTTCAGCATTTCTGGAGTAATGGTGCTCTTGGCAGGGATGGCTCTTGTGGGTACAGTGCTTATCCAAGCATCCACAATGGTGTTGAAGATGGAGTGGTGACTCTTGCCCTTCTGTCTCCTACATTATTTATATTTGTATTATCATTAATTAATGATTTATGGAGCCCATTTTGCAAACCACGAGCCCATTTAGGGCAGTATAAAGCAGTGGGGATGTAAAACATGCACACACACAGGTGCTCACCGTGTGCACAGAGGCAGCCACCCTTGGGATGGAGACTGGCAAGAGTTACAAAAATGTACAAAAACTATTTAGCCAGAGGGCAGAGCCCTGTATCCCAAGAGCTGGAGAAGGATAACTAGAACGTAATTATTCTGAATTGCATTTAAACATCTGCTTCTTTGTAGATTGCTTGTTGTAGTTTGACTCAGTCTCTTTGCTGCACAAAGTAGCACAACCTCAAGTGGATATTCCCCCTTGAGGGAGTTCCATCTCCAGTACCTGGCCAGGATGTCGAGAGGGTTCTTTCATCATAGTAATGGAGATATATGTGCAAGATACAGTGCTTTTCTCCTATGAAATTAGACACCCCCAGTTAAACAGACATCTTGGGGTTTTGTATCAAACCACACATCTAGGAGTCCCCAAAGGGCTTGTTTTCCCACAGTTCCTGCAATGTCTCTGTGTTTCCCTCCTTTCATCCCGACTCACATGTACAGTTCTTTGGTTGGAAAGGTGCTCCAGGAGCACTTCTTGAACTTCCTTTTTCTTTGAATCGTAGCTGGTTGGATCTGTTTGATATGCCAAGTCTGTGTTTTTGAGGACTTCTTGTTACCTATCACTATGATGTGATGGCATTAAAGTTAGTTTTAAAATGCAGCTGATGCTCGAAAACGTATGGTGTGAGAAACTGTGAGGAGGTCAAGTGACTGTGGTCACTTGTTCTTCATCCAAACAGGTTGTGTCTGTGTCATTTTAGAGCTGGACAAAATGTCCTGGGCAGTCTTTTCACCGTAAACAGAAACGTTGAGGTCGTCATGTATCGGGTGTGAGGATAAACATCCTCGCCTGTATTTAAACCTCCATCTTCCTCTCTCAATCAGATAGTGTAGTGACAATTGTGTGGGGGTTGTTTTGTTTATTTTGATTTTGTGGTGTGGAGCACTTGTACGAGCTTGGCTCCTGATGGAATCTCTCAATCACTGGCATATCACACACAGGTTACATCAGTGCAGCTGAAAGCTCTCTCTGTAGTTATGCCACACAGGTTTACCTCCGTGCCCATAAAACCACATCCACCAGGGACCTCATCAATGCAAATACACTCAAGAGCAGCTAATGAGGATTTTAATTTAGCTTTAAATGCCTTTGGTGCTGGGTAGGCCTTTACAGTACCAGGCGGGGAAATCTCCGAAGCTCTGGCGGTTTTCACCATAAATGTCACTGCACTGTATTTATTATTTGTTTTAGCTGCATTTCTAATGACCAAAAGCTCATTTCTCAAATTACACCGATGCTGTGTGTTACTTCCCAGCACCTTGGTTTGTTTAAACACAGTGCAAAATGCAGGAGTTGGCCAGAAATAATTTTCCCTTATGGGACCAAACGTGTGAGTGGGGGAGAACTGACAAAACATCTCCGAAAAGACTCCGAGGGAGACCCTGGGAAGGTCCTGACTTCACTGAGTGACAGGATTTTATGGAGGTGTGTGCTGAGGTGTTACAGATACCTGTGATCCTCTATCAGCATGGATCCTTGGGAGGACTTTCCCCAGGGTTACTCGATAAAGAACGTTTTGCCGTATGTAGTTGAGCCAAACTTGTAAGATTAAGGTTTGTCTTGCCAATGTTTTATAACTGCCCAGACGTTTGCAGGCAACGATTACTTATTAATGCTGCTGTTATATTGAGTGTCACCTTTCCTTCTAATTCCTTCAATCCTCAGTGAGTCATTATAGACTTCAGAACTGACTTCAACCTTTCTTGAGGCCTGTGTTTGCCAGACCCTATCAATGGAGATTTATTGCCCTGAGGTGGTATTTTCCAGCCGTGGTCCAGAACCGGTCTCGTTTACGACAGGGTAGGGGCATAGTTTTCAGAGGCTCACAGTCTTGGTGCTTGTTTGAGGTTTGAGGCACCTGTCTTAGGGTGTTACATGCTCCCTCTATGAGGTAGTTCTGGTGCTGCTCCTCCTCTTCTTTTTCCCTTTACTTTTTTTGATTTTCTCTCATCTGCCACCCTCTCTCACAAGCTTTCAAGAGTCCCTGTTGCACGATCTTTTCCAGCTGATCTCCAACCCTTGGAGTGCCCAGAAATTCCAGTTTTTCTTCACCTTTTCTCCCTCTGCAGTCAACTCCTTCCACAGCCTCTCTCCCTTCTCACTTTCCTTACAGTTCCAAGTTTTTGTAACCCCATTTGTCCTGCACAGAAAATTCATATCTGGTCATGTTCTGGGAGCTAGCAAAATATGATCTGAGTCACCAACTGGCTATGATTTAAGGCTACAGTACCTTATGTGATGCATAACTTCTTTAGATCTGGGAGAGAAAACCAAGATCCCCAAATCCCTTTTACCCAGACACTGAGATGCTGGGCTGTGCCATCCCGTGTCGATGCTCAGTCCCGCAGTAGTAGGACACGAAGTATTGGGCGGAGGGGCCTGATGAACTGCTGGGATAATGGTTCTTTGCTATATTTCTCCAACTGGTTTAGGATTTGTAGTGCAAGCCTCTAGGAGTCTGTTTGCACAGCTGGAAACCTGCTGTAGCCAGCACGATGATTCCTCCATTTATAATGTCCTACTCCCTGACATGTTTGGTAGCTTTGGTGAGGTGCTGCTCAGATCTCACACCAGGGCCTGGCCTTGCTGTCAAAAACGCACCATCCCTTCAGCTTTGTGGCCAACCTTAGCAGAGACCAAGGATTAGCGTTGCGTAAGTTTGAAGTACAGACAAAATGAGGTGAAAATCCTCCTTCTGGCTTTTCTTAATCGAGTTTGCAACACCTGCCTTCCCCAGGTGACAGGATTAAGTGTCCAGTAAACATGAGAAATATCCTTCTGTGTATACATTCAGGCACTATTAAAAGCCCACTGCTACGAGCCTGTGCTCCAGATCCCAGCTTTCTCAGCTGTTTAAGGCCTGGCTCCTACACCCGAGACACTTCACTGCTTGACAGCTGCTCTGTGGCCTATATACAAAATGAGTCAGAAATCTCAATTTGATCATTCCAGGACTTGCAAGTGCATCAGAGAATCACTCTCACAGCTTGACAGCCTGAAAGGAGATGCTGTAGATCTGGAGTCGGACGAATTCCTCTTGGAGTTTTGGAAACAGGCCTGCAATGCCAGGCAGAGGTGGAGAGCCAGTGACTTGGCAGGGAAAGCTTTCCCTTTCCAGGCATGTACGTTGTGTTTGAAGCCTGAAATGAAAGCAAGTTTTTCCAGCCCTTTAAAACTTGAAGAAATCTGTCCCTCTGTCCCACCTTCCACCATGAAATGGTTTCCTTCCTAACACCTGTTTGAGCCTGACACAGAAGTCTGTGTGTTGGCCTGTCCAGGGAGACACGGTGGGCTGGCAGGAGCCACCCCACAATACCTCAGCAGTTAACACTTCAGCTCACAGTGAAAGCAGCTGCTTTGCTCCACGCCTCATAAACCCCTGAACAAACTTTGACACATTTGTGCTGAGAGAAGGGATAGATAGTCCTTATCCGCTTCCCCGCCAGCGCGCAGCACGGCCCGGCAATTCCGGCGGGGCCGTGCTTATCGGGTGAGCAATAAGGAGGAGTGTGAATGGAGCTAGGGGCTGGGCTGGGCACTGTGGCAACCAGCAGGTTATTGCAGCTCCGCTGGCGCCGGCGCGGCTGGCGCGGTGGCCCGCGAGGGAGGGCTGCGCTCAGATGGCTCCTCACCCGCACAGCGATGGGTAAACAACAGCCAACGTGACACCCAGTGCCAGCCCTCGCTGTCACCTGCCCTCCTCTGGGGGGGAAGGTGAACTTTCACCTCATCTCTGTTTGCCAGGTCTCCCTTCTGTATTAGCTCTGTCAAAACCAAAGCAAGGGAAGAGTTGTTCAGTCGTGTTCCTCCTCACGGCCTCCTGCGCGTCCTCCCCAAAATATTTCCCATGGTGGTTTCCAAGCGGTTCGGGAGCATCTGTCTGCGTGCTGGCTTTTCAGGGCTCTGTGCAGAAATTCCCTGTCCTGCTCACAGACCAGCATTCCTCTGAAAACCAGAACCTCTGTTACCAAATGTGGTAAGAGAGACAATTCAGCTTCAAGTCTGAGGTTGTGTTTGCCAGTCCAGCTGTTAGAACTGTGGTTCTAAGTCAAGTATCTTACAGCACAGTAACCTCAGGGAGACGAGAAACTAGGGGCCATAATATATCAAGTTGTTGTGTTCCATTTTTTTCATGTGTTGTGATATCAAGAGGTATAGAGAGTTAATGGCAGGTCTGGAAGCAGAATTGGATTTTCTGTTATTGTGGGACTATATCTAAAGATCATTATTAGAGGACGGAATTCTCAGTTTCTTTGACAACCTTTTCTTAAAAGTCGTCTCTCTTCAGTTAAAACACCACACTTTAGATTTTTAATGCTAAGTAAAGGTGTCACTTGTTATGGTTTCAGGAACCATCTTTTAATACTGTGAACTGGTACATGTTCAGAATTAAGTTTGCGGAGAAGATTGAAATAAAGAAGGAATTGTCTTCAGAAGGGAATGAAGAATCTCCTAGCAGTAATGAAGTGAGAGATGCTCAGACTGAAGGGCCATGGGGGTAATGACCCGAGCCCCTGGAAATGCAAAACCTTCTTGTACAATCTGGGAGAGCTTGACTCTTGTTCTGACCAGTTATCAGAGCATTTCTTCATCCCAGGGGTGTTACTGTGACGATACTGCAGGAGATAGAAATGACAGATGATTCAAAAGGAGAAGCAAAAGGACACCAATTGCCCTTCCCCTTGTTGTAGGAAGTGCTTTACTAAATGGGGTTTCTAAAAATACTTTCTGATTTCTCTGTAGACTCTAGATAATCTTTGTTCTCAGGAATTCTGAATAGATCTGAGATACTGAGTTCTGACAATTGTCAGTAACTAGCAATGCTCCATTAGCTAATTGCTCAGTGACAGTGACCTTTCTGGGTAAGTCCACATGACAACCACATAAATGCCACCCTACTGCTTTCTGATTAGCTTTACAAACCATTTGGTGGATAGCCTTAGTCCTCAGCTAACAGCACCTTCGACTTCACGTGACTCTGAGTGTCAGGGCTGGTCTAGGAGACAGGCCTTGCTTGTTTAGAGTCCACAGCCTCCTTTACAGGAAATACCTGAGGAATTTCTTCAGGGAACCACATGGATCACTGTTCCAGCAGTGGTGTGTTCCTCAACACCCTGCCCATGACCTGGCAGTGGAGCAGCTCATTCTCTGTGTAGATATGAGATCAAAGAGTGATGAGCAGAAGAGGAAATGTGGGGTGAAACAACTGGTCTTGGCCTGAGCTGTGCTGCTTTGCTGGCTTGGTGTTGTGTCAGGAGCAGGGTGGCCTAAGGCAGGAGACCAGAGGTGCCTGGCAGTGTGTGAGCTGCGCTGCTCCTCTGGTACAAGTAGGTCCAAGTCTCAGGGGTTTTCAGTGGGCAGGCAGTGCTGTGGAGGGCTCTCCAGGGTCTAACACCCACCCTTACCCTTCATGTGTCTGTGATCTGCAGTGATAAGAGTTTCCCATAGGGGTAGGTACTAGCCTAGTATCTAATCATGGATCTTTTGGAAGACAGTGTAAAGACAGGACAATTATAACTGGTCCATCCTACCTCCCCCATGTTGGTAGCCAAGGCCTCAGAAGAGTTCAGAGCCCTGTGCTGAAATGCACAGAGCAATGGCCTAAGTAGCAGAAAATTAATTTGACCAAACTAGGCCTTGTTGTGGGGCTAGTTAATGCTCCAAGTCTTTTAAGTGTTCTCCTTCCTCTTTAAACTGTTGTGTTTCTCTTTTAACAGCATCTCGAATAAACTTCTGCTATTTTTAAAATTTTCTTACTATTTTCATTTTTGCTGTGCTGGGGTCTCTACTTAAGACAGCTGATTTATGCCTAGGCCAAATATGGAAGCTCTGGGATAACATCTCCAAGGTTTGATATTCTTCCCTCCTGCAGCTTAGTTAAAGATATGGAGCCATGTTGTGGAGTCATGATTTAACCCACCAGCTGTGGGTGAGAGTTTAAACACCATTTAGTGCCTGGGCCCTTTGCTTCTGATGTGAAGATAACGAGGAGGTTAAATAACTGCAGCCGATCTGAATGGAGGTCACAGCCATGGCTTATACAGGTGTGGCCCATAAACTTTTATGATAGTCTTGGATACCTCTGAGAGGTTTGTGGCTCTCTTGTCTTGGTTCTTCAAGGATCTGCCTTTCATAGGGAGAGACTGAGTTACAAGTGGTTGTGTTGCAAAAGCCCTTAATAATCCTGGGCTTATGCAGAGGGTTGATGCTGGCTGTGGGCTTTGCTTTTGGATCTGTGGAGGTTTCAGTGGAGGCAGGAGGAAAATGAATCCGACACCCTTAGAAGAAAAGAAGTTCTCCCTGTTTCTGGTCTACACTGTGCTCGTTATCACACGGGCTGTGATGTCCTGGTCACAATGTCAACCCCCAGAGCATCCATCTCTCAGGTGACAAATCCCAAGGAGGAATTAAGGATGCAGGTTGCAAAGCTTGATGCAAGTTTAGCTTCAGCAAGCATTGAATCAGAACGAATTTAGAGAGAGTGGGAAAAGAGTGGCTCAGCAGAGATTTTGGTGAGGAAAGAGAGAGGACGATTTAATGGAGCAATTACCCTGTTGTTTCTCTTCTGATACCTTCCATTTCTGCTGGTTTTCAGGACCCCTGTCTAGTCCAGTCTTGTTCAAGTTCCTCCAAAGAGCAGTTTTGTCTGCTTGGTGTAAAGCATGGTTTAAGTCCTGACAACTAGATTTTAAAGACTGCCTAATTAGGTGTTTCCTTCTCACCCTACGGCAAGGTAAGCTGTTGGTGCCATCATAAAAGCTGGTTGGGAGTAGATGTCATCCCATCCCAGTGACAGGAGAAGTATGTTGATCATACCGGGGCCTTTTCCCTTGTTTTCAGTTGTGTCCTGTGTCAGGCATTTGCACGGAGCAGAGGCTGCCCCAAGGGATTGTCTGTGCCTTTGTTTCTTTACACACTTGTGCAGTGTTGCTCCACACTCAGCACTCGGAGTTGTTTGGAATTTGGTGGCACTTGATTTATGGTGAGATGTGTAATGGTGTAACCAAGGGCAGCACAGGCTCTGGGATATGAGCCTGGTGCTGTTCCCTCTGAAGTTGGGAATAATAATCCTGATGAGTGGTTGAAAAAAAGCCTGCAACTGTTCCACCACCCCAGAGCCTTTTCCTTCTGGCAACGTTTCTGTGGACTTCAGTGTG
The DNA here is from genome assembly GCA_013398055.1 of Ifrita kowaldi. Taxonomy (NCBI): domain Eukaryota; kingdom Metazoa; phylum Chordata; class Aves; order Passeriformes; family Cinclosomatidae; genus Ifrita; species Ifrita kowaldi. Next base: position 163,121 of record VZRS01004671.1, read on the forward strand.
GAGAAATTATGTTCTCTATCTCTTTGCCCTTTTATTCTCCTGGGTTCTTTCTCTTTTACTTCCTGTGCTTCATTTGTTCCGCTGTTCTGAATCATAAATAGTTCTGGTAGTAAAACACATCTACCGGGGGTTGTATGGGCTGTTCTTGCAGTTCTTGTTCCTTTGATGTATTCTTTGAATCTGTTATGTCTTACTCGGAGCCTGAAGAGATGTGACAAGACAAGTAATGCAGCTGGTAAATATTTTAGCATCCCACTTGGAGCACTTGAGAGCAGTCTGCTAATGTTCTCAGTGTCGTTGAGTTATTTTCACATGGATAATGCAGCGTCTTCTGCTCCAAAGGATCTGAGCTTTCTAACAGCAACTCAGATTTTGGGTGAAGAACACTTGAATCTCTGTCCCTGAATTTGTTGGGATGTCTGGTGCTGGCATCCTGTGTTGCTGCCTGGCTTTCCAACGCTTCTGAGAGAAGTGAAAATAAATGTTACTGCACTGCCCTGAGAAGTTCACCTGCCTTGCACCAGAGATGGCCCAAGGTTTTGGTCACAGCTTATGAAGCCTTACACTTGACTGAACTTTGGGTAGGATCAGTGCAATGTGGGGCTCCCATTCTGCTGCAGCCTTTGCTAAATTTCAGCCTCTCAATTCAGTTGAAGCAGCAGTACTGAATGTCTTGCTGGACTTGACCTATAATTTTCAGGTTCACACTCATTGCCCAAGATGTTTTCAGGTGATGCAGCCTCTCCAGGGATGCAGTTGGTGGGGCAGGATGGACCTGCAGCTGTGATTCTGTTGGTGGTGGCCTCAGGAAAAGTGGCTGTCACACCATCACAGATTAGTGACGTACTCTGGCAGAGCAGTAGGAGAGGTCTGACTTACCTGAACCTGATCTTCTACTGGTCTAAAGCCATTACAGCTTAACTTTAGTGAAGATTAAATCAGACATCCGGGGGTGATACTCCTGGACTTCTACAATGCTCTGAAACGTTTCTGTAGATTTAACAGGAATGCAGTGAGCAAGCTTTTCAGTTGAAGACGTAATAGATAAATATGCAGATGGTCTAGAGAAATAAATGGGCAGTGTTCTTTCTCCTAGACTTTTAGAAATCCCTCTGTAGAATAATTTAGCAAGAACATAAATAAGATATAAGTGACAGGAACATGAATCCATACTACAGTTTTTGCACTTGGCAAGTTTATGCTTTAGCCTCTTTTTCTGTATGTCTTTGCTGCTGCTATATTGAACAATGCCACTCTGAGTAGCAGAGTGGACATTATTTTCAATATTCTTAAGGTGCAGCTCTTAGTGCTGAGGTACCAGAGGGATCCACACAGTCAGAGTCTATTCTTACCTGTGGAAAGCTCTCTGAATTGCAGCCATCAGCTGCCCATGCAGACTTGGGTAGGTGTGGGCAAATGTCTCTCTGTTGGCTTAACCCGCACCACGATATGAAGTTATTACAATAGCAGCTAGAATCCATAACTAAGAACAAGTTCCTGTTTTATGCACCTAGAATGAGTGATGGCCTCACAAATGGAAAAATTACATTTTGAAAAGAGAAAAATAAGATTCTTGCTGCCATTTCACAGATAGGAAGCCTGAAGAACAGTCAGTTGTGTGCTTGATGTCACAGGGGTTGTGTGACAGAGCTGAAATCGGTCTGCACGTCCAGTTTAAGGCCTTAACGCCATGGACTTCTCCTCTTCCTTCTCAGAACTGCTGGTGTCTTACACACCACTCCAGCTTAGCCCAGGCTGTCTCTCATTTGACTCTTTCTGACAGAACACTGTGTGCTACTTTTAAAAGCCTCCTGGGCTTGCAGCCTTTGGAAGCTCATCCCTCCCGGAGGCTGGCAGTGACAGCTCTGCTGGTTCCTACTGGCACTGCTTGGGAGTGTTGCAGCGGGATGGAAACAGGGTGGAACTGATCTGAAGCCAGGGCATGTTCCATGACTTACATGCTGGGGGCCAGAGGAAAAGGGCTGCAGTCAGTGTTCCTACTCCGTTCTGTCTCCTACACCCCACTTTCCTTCTGTCCCCTCTGCTGGGACATCAGAGGCAGCTGCTTGTTGTCAATGTTCAGTTACTGAGATGTGATGGACACATCAACTCAGTACAGGAATTTCCCTCAGGGCAGAAAGCCTTCAGTAGGAAAGGTGGAATTTTAAGGGTTCTGTACTGAAAAAAAAAGAAAGAAAAGAAAATCCAAACAATGCCTACCTGAGTGACTGAGAAATGGAAATCTGGTTAGAGAAGGTGCACTCTGGGCTGGGGAGGTTCTTCTGTGCTTCTGAAGTCACATTTCCTTGGAGACTGGGGCAGACGTTGTGACATTGAATTTCATTTTCTTTTACATTTGTATACCAAAAATAAACCCTGCCTAAGTCATTCAGTATCTTCTTGATGGTTTAGAAGCAGTCAGGATGACAACAGCTACTGGTCAGGTTTGTCAGAATCAAGCCTCATTATCACAGCTTGCAGTACTTGACCTGGTGCCCTGGCCAGGAGGAGATACTCAATAGGGTGCCAGATTCCCTTTGAATTAAGATCTTGCATGTGGAATTCGTGCTTCCTAGAAAGATGCTCTTCGTACTCCCAGATACACCCGGGAGTGCTGGTGCGAAGATAAAGCGGGTGGGGAGCTGGGCACATCCAGGTCTCTATTGCAAGGGCCTCGAGGGCTAATCAGGGTTACAGCGAATGTTCCCTCTCGGTGGGTGAGGGTTCAAATGAATGAAGGGTGTGGTTTGCAGAGGAGCTCCACACCTCTATTTTTACAGATAGAAAAAGGCTCCATTTGCAGCATGGCTTAGTTTTAGCCTTGTGTCCATGGTCAGTTCCTGCCTTCCCTGTTCTCTTTCTTGCCTTCTTTCATCCTCTGTCCATCCCCTCTTGCTAAATCTAATCAAGACTTGAGACATCATCTTGGTACACGTTTCCTCCAAAATGTTTGTCTGTTTTTTCCATTGAAATCAGATTTGTTACCAAGTTTTTAGTTAAAACTACCGTTTGTCCTTCAGATGTGCTCAGCCCTCTAAATCAGGAGGGAAAGTTTGAAAATACTTGGATGAAGGCAGAACAGATGTCACAAAACTTTGGACTTTCATATATAAATCTTTTATCAAGGTCTTCAGAGCTGTCCAGATGTAATCAGATCTTGTGGTTTTGAGAATCCTGACTATTTTGGTGGGAAAATTCTTCATTTTCTATGCACACTAGGTTTTCAGCAGCACAAAAAGAAGCTAGAAATGTATTGTTTTAAAAATACTGGCATATCTAGATTTTTATCAAGTCTCCATAAAAAGAAGAGGGTTTGGCCTAAAAACTGTATACAGAAAAGATAAATCTTATATCAGTGCACAGCTTTAAAAAAAAGTCATTATTTTTAGCCAAACATACAAATACCTGCTTTTTTATTTTTATGGGCTTGTTTTGGTTGTTTTCTTTTTACATCAAAAAATAAACTATAGACAAGCATGGGAAACAATAAATCTGGGTGTGTCAGTAGTAAATGCTCTAACAAGTTCCCATTGCACAGTGGTATGAAATTCCTCTGGGAGCATACATTTTTATATACATGTCAGAGGTCTAAAAATACGTTACTAGAATAAACCGTAATGTTAGAAAAGAGGAAGAGGACTTTCCAATTTGTTTTATTGTTCTGTTTTGCAAATGAGAATTTGTAATCTGAATGGGAAAATATTTTTTTTGCAAAACCTGTGACAGAAAATGAGCCAGATTAGACTGAGTTAAGTGAAACTAAGACTGCGGGACTGATCCATAAGGAAATGCCTTGTGTTCTCTGGAAATGACTGCTAGTCTTTCCATCTGCTTTAGCCAGAGCTGTGTCAAACCCAGCAGTCCCGAGGGTTGTTTTCCCTCCAGTGCAGGCAGGAGATGATGGAGTGGTTTGGTGTCTGCTCTGCCAGCATTGCCTGGGTGGTTGTGCCTGAAAGGGTGAGACAGGATCCAGACTTTGAGTGAGGTAATGTGGATGTTCAGCCCTTTGTACCTCTGCCTTGGGAAGCCTTTCCAGAGGTGCTGCTCCCTCAGTCTGGGAAACAGGAGGTGCTGTGCTGCTTTTACAGCTGCCAGGGCCCAGTGTCCCACCATGGGTCACCAGAGCAGCTGGAGACCACTCCAGCTCCATCAGGCCCACTCAGGAGCCCTGGCCACAGGTCCTGAGCTTTGGGAAATGCCTCTGTCCCTCCTGGCTTTGTTCCGAGCAGGATGGCCCCGGCTTGCGTGTGCTGAGGTTCCGATCCCGGGGCAGTGCCTGTGAAACATGGCTGCTGGGATGGGATTTGGGCAAGGGCACTGCAGTTCCTTGCTCTGTGTCCAGTGGAAAACAGGAAACGGGCAGGGTGGTGCCTGCTGTCCATGCCAGGCTTAGGGCCAGCGGCTCCTTTATTCACACTTACTCTAACCTTGCCTTTGATATTTGTGTTTCCTTGAGCTGGAGCAGTGCTGGGAGGCTCCATTTGGAGAAGGAGTTTGTTGGGGGCCCAAGTACACATCCCCACACGTGGGTGCACACACACCTTCACTCACAGACATACAGCCCCCACCGAAGTCAGGGGAAATGGCCAGTCCTCTGCTCCTCTGCAAAACTGCTCTTTATCAGCTGTGGAGGAATGGAAGACTGGTTTGGAAACAGATTGTCTGTCTTATTTATAATGGCCTAATCAGGCAGATCAGGAGAGCCTTTTTACTTGTGTTTTCTAATCAGAACATGCCACAAAGTCTGTTTGCTTATCTCTTAAACCTCTGCTGTCCAAACAGAACACAGGGTATCTTTGCAATGGCAAAGTGAAGTCCTCAAGCCCTGTCATCAGGTGAAGATTTAGAAAATAATGGTGGCATTCTGCTGCAGTCCATCAGCTGGAAGTGCTGGGGCCGCCCTCGTGCCAGGAGATGGGTCTGGCTCCTCTCTTAGCCAGTGCTGGCCTGCAGGAGAGGGGGTGGGTGGTGCTGGGTGACCCCAGCTCATCCTGAACAGCCCAGAGGCAAATGATGCCCTGTGAGAGTTGTGTAACCTCAGGTACAGCGAGGAGTGTTCCGATCAGAAAGAGGAATCAGCACCAACTTCACCGAGCACGGACCCTGTGTCAGCTCCAGCTTGTTGTCATGGGTGGAGTCAGCTCTTTCTAATTTTGTCTTCTTTCTACATATTCTGGCAATGAACCTGCTTTTCAAGAAACTAGACTGGAACGGGTCTGCTTTTTTTTTTTTTTTTTTTTTTGTCAAGAAATAGGATAGATCGATCGTGTGAGTGAAGAAGAGGCAAGTACTCAGTTACCTTTCAGTGATACACAACACATGTCTCTGGTGTATAAACAGCATGAAGAGTTAAGCCCTCCTTAGTCTTTCTCCTTCTCTTGTGCTGTGACTGAGTGATGACTGCGGTGACTCCCCTCAAACAAACACCTCTCCCCCCTCCACCCTTGTGCAGAGATTCTTCTCCTTCCCTTTCTTTTTTTGCCAAGATAAACTCTGTGTGTAAATTGGATGAGCACTGAGTGCATTAAGGGGGAGGGGGTGGAACAGAAATAAGACCCTAATTAATAGTTTTGTAACTAAGGGAATGAGAGGAGAATAATTCAAGGAATAACAAGAACAGCTTTTCAGTCTGTTACTTGCTGTGTGTTTGTGCATGTAGTTGTACACTAAAATAATTCCAGCTGTTCTTCCTTCTTTTAATAATGGTTCATTGCTTTCCCGTTGTGGGGCCGTATTTGGACAAACATTAACCAGATCAAAGCCTAATGGATAGTTACGATGGCTCTGATTCAGCAAAGCACTTAAGCACAGTGTTTCATTGTAACTTCAGTGGGACATGCTTTGACTTAGCAAGATACAAGCACTGCTGCAGCCAGTGACAGCAGAAATGCCCGTGTGACTTGGCGTGGGTGTGTGTGCTTAAAACTTCAAGGTAAAGCGAGTTCCTGTTCTAAAGAAGGATAATGGAGCGTTCTTCCTGCAAGGTATCACTGTTGGACTAAGCACCCCTTTGCCTTCCTTAATCTTGGCCATTCCCGTCGTGGAGTGTTTTAATAGCTGTGCTAGAGCCAGAGTCAGTGCTAAAGCCAGAGGAGGTTGTGGAAACCAAGAACTCCAGTCAAAGGGAGGAGGGACAGAGGAATAGCATGGAGGAAGGATGGCGATGTGCCCACGGAGCAGGGCCTCAGAGCACTGTAGCTGCCAGAAGATCCGTCTGTCCCCAGAAACTGTCTGGCAGTGCCTTACAGCAGGTGCTTAGGAAGAGTTTTCAGAAGCAGGAGACGTGCTGAGGACTCGCTTCCCTGGTGGGAGTCAGTGGCCTGGGGATGTGCTGAGCTGGACCCTGCCTGTGGACTGTGATGGTTGTTTTCTGCCAGGAACACAGCGAGGGTCCCTGCAGCCTTCCTGGTGCTGGAATGATTTCATAGGAGAGAGTGTCCCTGTTGAGCAAGACATGAGGAAAAGAGGCTGAAATTATTTTTGCTGAAATCCTCCCGTTGATTCCTTCTTCTTGATGGCATAAAATCTTAAGAGTACAATTTTCTTGTCTCATCCAGGCCATTAAAGTGTAATAAATTATGGCAGCTTCTAGGATTTAAGATACTTTTTATTTTTAGTGGCTGGGCTACACCGCCTTGGAAACACTTGGAATTCCCCTTTGTGATTGTCTGGGAGTTATTTATAGCAAGTCCTTACTCTGATGGCAGAGTCTACATCACAGAGCTGCTGATTTGAAGGGGGTGTATTTTCATGTAGAAGTTGTGCTCGCTGTGTTTGCCATTTCATGTTTCTGGGTTTTAAGCCGCTGTCACGAGTGAACAGAAGCAGTTGGTGGCACATTGCCACCACACACAGGGCAGGCTTGCTTTGCTTGGAGCGCTCCCTTTGGAACAGCTTCCTTATGGGAGCATCATTATCAGCATGGCCACGTGTATTGGGCCTCTGATGGGCCTGACTGTCCTGAGGCACAGGGCTGAAAGCCTGGAGAAAATGGAGATACCAGGGAAGGAGAGGGAGGGGAATTTAATTTCCTTTGCCCTGACATTGATGTTGTTGTAAACTCTCTTAAAATGGCACCTTCTGGCTCAGAATTAATCAGCCACAATGACATGTCTCAGTTTGTCCAGACTGGTTTTCTTGTCCAGTTAAAGTGAGAGAGTCCTACGCCTTTAAAGCTTCCTGGCTCCCAGGAGGAAAATGCCAAACTTGTCAGAGAAAACAAACAGTGGCTGTCCCAGCCTGTGTGTGTTCCGATTAACGAATCTATTAGGCTATAAAACCCGGGACCCCCTTTCCCGGAGAAAGAGCATACATTAGGAAGCTGTTGACAGTTCCTAAGTCTGACCCCTTGCACAGAGCTGGAGACCTATCGGCAGCTCCGAGGGACTGTTTGTTCCAGGAGGTCTCGGAGAAGTTTTTGACGCTCCGTAAATGCCAGATGCGTTCTTGTTTTAATCTGTAACGTGGGAGGCCGGAGGGAGAAAAAAGGAGGAGCCGCGGCACAGCTGAGCATTCCTGTTCTTTTGGTGTAATCAAAACGTGTTTGGAGGCACATTACCTTGGGCTGGCGTATCGTTGGCTCCCTCAGACTGAGCAGGGCCTGTTTTCGTGGGAAGTTCTTCGGTGGTTTGCTGCTGTTGGCAGCAAACGCCCAGAGTGTTGCAGTTGATGGCGTTCCGTGCTTCCGGCCAAAGGGAAGGAATCGCCGGTGTTGCGTTCAGCATCCGCTTCCCAAGGAGATGCAAACCCGTAGTTCTGACATGTGGAAACATACAAACTCCATTTTACAAGAAAAGGAGTTAAGCCCTGTGTTCTTGGTGTATTCCCATGAAAGCAATTACCTCTTCCTTATTTCCCCCTGACCCTTTTCTTTGTGCTGTTGCTTGTTGGAGAGGCAACTTTTTTCTCTGACACTGTGGTATTCATCAAGCAGAAATGCAAATCACTCCTGCACTCCTTCATCCACTGCTGAGTGGTTTTACACATGGAGTACTGTTGGAGCATTTCTCTTATGAGTAAAGGCTGAGGGAGCTGGGGCTGCTCAGCCTCGAGAGGAGCCCCAGCTGAGAGGGGCCCTCAGCCCTGGGTGTCCCTGGCTGCAGGGAGGGCTCAGGGCAGGGCCCAGGCTCTGCTCCGGGGCCCAGCAGTGGCACCAGAGGAATGGGCAGGAGCTGATCCCAGGGAGTTCCCCCTGCACGGGAGGCAGAACTCCTGCCCTGGGCAGGGCCCGAGCCCCCAAACAGATAGTCCAGAGAGGCTGTGGAGTCTCCTCCCTGGGAATATTCCAGAGCTATGTGGACACAATCCTTGCCCTGTGCTCTGGGATGGCTCCGCTGGAGCAGGGAGGACTAGGTGACCCACTGTGGTCCCTTCCAACCTGACCCATTCTGTGACTCAGAATATTGCCATGAGTTTCAGGTCACTGCTCTGTCCCTGGCTGGGTCCCTGGTGCTGTGTCTGTCACAGCTGAAGGAGGCAGTTGCAGAGCAGGCTTTTGCTGCAGTTCCTTCCCAGCCAGCCGTGCACACAACTCCCAGCCCAGCACACAGCCAGCAAGGCTGGTCAAACCAGTGGTCTCCCCAGCCCATGGGGTGAGTGAGGCACCCTGCTTTTTGTAATTAGTAATTAAGATAACAAATACGTGTCAGTGAATACTGCAGAACGTATTGAAGAGTTACTCATATGTGACTCAACACGCTTGAGACAAATTGCTGCGCTGAACCAAACTTTGCCAGACCATGGGGAAGTTGAGCAGCAGCCGTGCAGTCCCAGCCCCTCGTGTCCCTCGTGGTCACAGGTGGGTGTCGGTGCTCCGCAGGCAGGCTCTGTGTAGCAGGTGGCTTTTACCCTTGATAGAGCACACGCCATTTAGGTCAGTCCCCGGGAGAGCTCCGAGCAGGAACACTGCAATTCACTGTAGCGCTTTTAATTTGCTGGATGCGATCTCTGGTCTCTGGAACACAGGAGTTGTTGTGAATCACAGCAGGATATTCTCTTAAAGAGCCCAGCAGAAGGCTGCTGACAGTGTCCCCGGGCGATGCTAATCCGACATCCCATTGGTCATGGCTCCTCGGGTTACCCGCGGCCCCGTCGCACAGGAGGCCTGTTAGTGTGGGAATGAGGGACCTCGTGCTGCAGGGACACAGCCAGGGCATTAGCAGGAAGAAAATCTATCCTCTTCCCATCCCTTCCTGAAGGGAATGTGTCAGAATGACGCACGTACTCTGGGCTTTATTTGATGAGGGGGCCGAGGGGGAGCGAGAAAGGAATGAGAAGGTCTCGAGGGACGCACGATTTGGCTTCCCCGGGTCACAATGCTCTGAAAGTTCATTTGGAGCTGCTGAAACTGAAGCACTGGAGAGCGGTCCTGGCTGGACACACATTTGTCATCTTCGTGACTCGGGAAGGCTCTTGTGGATATTTTAGACAGCCCACGGATTATGGTGGGCTTTTCTCAGCCTCATAAACACGCCTCAGGAATGAGATGGGAGAATCCAAGCGATGGTGGTGTATGCTGGGACTGTGTACATTGTCTCAAGGTGCTTCTGGAGTAAAAGCATCCCTTTCCTCACATTCTGTCCTGCCCAAACTTTAAGGCTAAACCGCAGTCTGTGTCTTGCGAGTCTTGTGTCCTCTCCAGTCTGATCTGATATTGACACAAGAAGTGAAGCGTTAATCTCTTGATGAGATCCTCATGTTCTCTGGTTGTCCATGGTCTGAGGGACACTGAGAATGCTCTTGGGAAATGGGAGATCTCATGATTAGAAATCTTGCAGCGCAGTTTGTACTGACCGAAGTGCAGTCACTCAGCCCAAATCTCTTCTGTTCTTTTCCCACTCAGGAAATGCAGATTTGGGTCAAATGAAGTATGTCAGAAACAGGTGCTAAAATCCATTGGTTAAAGCAGACACCATGTGCCCTACTGCCAGTTTTTGAACCTAGTCAGAACACTGGGGGAAAAAAGCAGTTTGATATTTTTGTTTCAAATGAGAAACTTAGGAATTAACTTCAGTGTTATTTTTAAGTGTTTCTCCTTGGATCAAATTTAATGTTTTGTTTGAGGCCAAAATGTTGTGTCATTCTGTTTTTCAGTTCACTGAAAAAAAATCTGAAAAAATTGTGTTTATTTTGGGCTGCTGCCCAACTAATCTCTCTTCCTTTATTTTTTCTATAATGCAAGCAAAATACAAAATCAGTTATTTATGCATCTCAAGTTTTAGCTTCTGTTTTAACCACCCATCAGATTAACAGACACCACAGGATAGTGATTTTTTTTTTACTCTTCAGACATAGAGCTGTATTTCTGTGCTTGTAAGAGTTGCATAGGGAAGGAAGAAAGTCCTGAAATCAATGGGATGTTGGGTTCTATTTGCTGGGCTGTTGAGTGATTCCCCAGCTGAATGGAGAGATGGTTGAATGAAGGTGTTAACCTTGATCTTAATACCAGTGTCCCCCTCGCCATCTGAGGAGTCAGCAAACGATTTGTTTTAGCCCTGGAATGATGGTTTAGTCCCGGTGCTGCTTCTCACAGCAAACTTTGTCTGAGGATAAATGGGAAGAGGCCACTGGTGTCCAAAAAAGAGGATTTGTTTAAAGTGGGAAGGGAAGAACTAAATTAAAATACAAGAAGATGACATAATCTACCACCTCCTGCAACCTCATCTGGTGGCTTAACCTTTGATGCCTGCCTTATTTTTCTTCATTTCTGCTGCTGTCCTCAGAATTCTGCCTGTTTTCCTCATGGCTTGAGAGAAAACCCAGCAGTGGAGCTTCGTCCTGTGTTCACGTGGCTTCTGCCACAGCACTGGAGCCCAGTACAACCACCCTCAGCCCTAATGGGGTTTGGATGTTATGGGATTATTGTTTCACTCCATGGCATATTTATTTTTTGTGGTCCTTTCATCAGATCAACTCCTGTGGGCCTGCGCACATCACCTGGATGCTCGAGGTGCTGTTCTGGATGTTGTGCCCAGGTGGGAATGCAGGAACTGACTCAGGTTTAGAGCAGCTTCTTTCCACTCCTCACTGCGTTTACGGGCCACTGCTTGGGCTTGGGAAATCATTTTCTCTCGCTGTGCCTCTGCTTAGCTGATCTGTCCCTCATGCAGGAATTTGGGCTCGCCAGCACCTCCGAGCAGGTCTGCAGTTTCAGCGGGTGCCTGTAGGTGCTACCACAATACAAACAATAATCAATCACTGACCGACACCTCCGAGGCTCTCACTGAAACCAAACACAATAAAAATGCCTCCCCAGGGGCCGAATCTACCAGGCTGTGTAAACGATTTTTTAGTGAAAGTGGTAGAACCCCCATCTCTTGGGACGTTTAAAGCACGCTGCAGAAAGCAGGAGCAATCAGTGTGGTGGGGAATAAGCGTGTGTTGGCAGAAGGATCAAATAAAGAGGACTTCATTATTCTGGAGTGCCTGTCCAGCAGAGATCAGCATGAGTGAAGGCTCAATGACTTAATAGATCTCTCTCAGCTTCTGACTGCTGCTGTCCTCCTCTGCAGGTTCTCACAACCAATAGAGAAGGCAAAGAAGGCCTCAGCCAAAATGGAACACGTGTTTTTAACCTTCCCACCAAACTTTGATCTTCTCCTAGATTACTTTTAGGTATAGTTAGGCCAACTCCTGATCTGCTTTGTTCAGGTCATTCGATCCAGCAAAAGACAGGATAAAGGTGTGCATTTGGAGATGTATCAGTAACTAATTATGGGGAGGTAATTGCATTAAATCAGAAGTAAAATATGATGAGGGAGTCTTGGTGAAGAACTGCAGCTCAGCGCAGGGGGAAACGGGGAGGTAGAGGTAGGAGAGGTTCCACAGAGCTTGTATGTAAACTTCATAGCTTGGATTTGATTCTCATTTGTGTTCATTTTTTCAGTTTCCCCCATTCAGCGGAACATAAATTTTCCAGGTAGGTGAGCTCAGGCAGGAATGGAGTGAAAGCACCCAATGGAACGAGACAGGATCATTCTCTAGCCCGTGTTCTGTTCTTGCTCTCCACACTAATGAGCTGCTGCGAGGCTGCTCCATCCTGCATGGAAGCGGTGGCCCCCGCCTCGGAGCCGCTGCTAATCCCTACGAGAGGCATCTTTTCCAGCCAGCCCTGCAGGTGGCACAGCGAGCCTTGTCTTTCCAAGCCACGGGAGCCGTCCTGGCTTCCCTTCCCATTGCTTCACGGTGCAGCAGCAGCTGGGATGGGGGAGACCTTCAGTACAGAGAAAGAGCCTGGCGTGATCCGCTGGCTGCTGAAACATCCTGGCTGTTCCCGGGCTGCTTCCAGGGCTTTGCTTTAGACAGGGACAGAGAAACCAAACCTTTTTTTCTTTTTTTTTGCTGCATCAAGACATTTTGAATGCCCTTATGCTACTTCGAAGCTGAAGTTGAAAAAGAGAATGCAGGCAAGCTCCTAAAAAGCAAGATAACTCTTGAAATCTTGGTTGCACACTCCAAATGTATTCTCTGTCAGGCAGGTCTCCGTATCAGGAAATCTCATCTGAAGCCATTGGAATCAAGTGGAACTGATTTGGGAATTGTAGAAAAGGTGGATAGAAAAGGTCTTTGTGTAGCCTGCAGGGCTGCTGGGAATTCCTGCTTGTTAGTCCTTATTCTCACTTTGCTTCTCTTCATGGCCTTGGGCAAGTCACTTAACTTCTTAATCTCTGGCTCAGTTTCTCTGCCTGTAAAATAAGATAACTATTACTATCACATACCTGTCTGACAGGATTTTCTCCCCTAGTAATAATTAACATTTGTAAAGTGTTCTTTGACTATGTTTATTTTTATTATGATACTTCCAGATTATATTACAATACTGACGCTGTTGCAGATTTGAGCTGCTGTACAAGATTACACCGGAAATTAAGTCATTTTTCTAATAAGATATAAAACAACTTGTGGTCGGTGTGGTTAAGCCGAGTTTAAAGCTCGTTTGCAGCACGACAACAGTGTGAAGCAGCTGCAGCATTGCAGGGAATCTAACCCCAGTATCTGTGACAAAATGAACTACATGCACTGAAGATTATCCATGATCTGACCTTACCCCTAGCAGAAAGGTTACTTATTTGAAGTATTTGGTAAGTGGGACTGAAGGTTTGAGGTTTCCTTTGCATTAGCAGAAGGTGTAAAATGTCCCTGCACACTTGAATCTCCAGTCCTGCAGTCCAGACTGAGCCCTAAGGAGCTGGACTGAGGATTTGTGAGGACATGGGCAAGCCTGAAGAATCCTCCTTCACGTTTCTCTTTTTTTTAAACTACAATCATAGAATGGGTTTGGGCTGGGTTTGAAGGGATCTTCAGGATCATCTCCTTCCTCAGGCAAGAGTTACCTAGAAATAACTTCAGTTTCCCCTCTGTATGAAGGGAAAGAAATCAGGCTGAAACCTTGGCTTCGTGAACCCGCTGTTCATAAAGCTGCTGTTCACCTCCAGTGACTCATCAGCACAAATTCAAAGTTTGATTTTTGGTCATGGACTTTGTGGTTCCAATACCTTCGTCTCTGCCTCTTGGATACTCTGGTATCAAGATCGATCCCTTCCTTCTCTCCCTCTTTTCTGATCTTAGCTGATCTGTAAACTTTCAGTGTCCGTCAAACCCATGGCAATGAGTGCCACCGTTTAGCAGTGGTCTGGATAAGGAGATGCTGTTTTTGCTGTTCTGAACCTGATGTCTGCTACCTCTGAGCATGGATTGGGCAGACTTTTGTTTTCACCATTATGATGAAGGATGAGGCTGTTGGGGCCTTTCCTGAGCCAAGGGAGGCTTGTCCTCGTGGCACCCCTAGCTGGGTTCTTGAAGATCATCAGGAAAGGTGTAGGGCCTTGTAATCCAAAGTCCATTTCTGTGGTGGGAGGAGGTGGGGGAAAGGCAGTGACTCCTGAAATAGCTGCTTCTCTGCTTGCTGTGCTCTTTAGCACCCACACATATGTGACCTGTCCAAATAACACCAAAGAAAGTGTATGCTAAGCAGGAATCAGATGCAAAGAGGTAGAAAATCAAAAGTGACTCCCTTTAACCTGACAAAGAGGGAATTTTTGACAAAGTCTCAGGCTTGATTGAGCAAATTTTTTTTTAACTCATCTTCCCTCCCCTTCCTGCCCTCTGCCCCCCTGGAGAGAAGTCTGGATGTAACACTATTGCTAGGACTAGGCCTATGATTAAGTTCTGTTTTTCAAAGGTGATCCCAGCATGATTAAAACCAGGTGGCCCCATGGCGCAGCAAGGGAGCCAGATGTGCTCTGCAACTGGATTGCCATTTCCTAGCCCAGCTGCAAACATTTGATTGTCCACTCGCTCTGGGTATTGCAGCCGTGACCTTCTCTCTTCCTTACCTCCCCTGTCTCCTGTCTGCTTCCCCCAGTGACATTTGAGAGCAGAGAAGTCCCCTTAGACTTGTTTGTCACTGTTACAAGCATCCCTTTCTCCCTTCACCTCCCCACTCCCAGCCTGGGTTCCGCACTTCCATTACTCACAGATGTTGGAGGGTAGGAGCTGACAGCGTTGGCTTTTACTTCTCTCTTTCCTTTCTTTGGATTTTTTTCCCTCTCTGTGTTCTGGCGTGTGTGCTCTGACCCCAAAGCACTCCCAAGTCAACTGGCAGCGTCTGAATCCACTTAGAGGTGAAGGGATAAAGCAATTTTCTTCGAGATGTGGCATAAACTGTTTAGGTTTTGCTGTCTCCAAAGGCCTGTAATGAGAGGGTGGCCCTGTCCCAGAACAAGCCCTGTCTCACCCTGATCTATAAAATTTGGAATAGGTTAATCTTTTCCCCCAGCACTGGCCTGTCAGCCCGTTTGTGCTGAATTAGGGCTCTAATGCATGGATGGTGTCAATAATTGCCTAGTAAGCCATACTTAAAAAAGAGTCACAATCAATCGTCCCAACATTAGGATGTCATAATGCATCAGTCCTGCATTAGGAAGTTGTAATCCATCAACTTGACATCAGAAGGGACAGTGCATGGTGGGAGCTCAGCTCAGGCCTAGTGCAAGCTGGAACCACTCCACAGGCTTTGCAGCAGCACTGGATTTGGTCTCACAGGGTCACACTTTTCCCACCTACCCTCTGCAGTCGAATAATGAATTTGATGAATATTGAAACCTCTGGGAAGAGGAGGGTTGCTGGTTCTATTTCTAAGAGGTCTGGGACAACAGAGAGTTTGAGTTTCTCATCTCTTTCTGTTTAGAACAGTAACTCTTTTTTTCCTCCAGTGCATGAATTAACTCATCCATAAATATTCCTGTCCTGACTGGATTCCACTTTCTCTGGAAATGCCTATTTGTGCTAGTTTGTAGATCACCCCTTACTTTATTCCATTTTAGGATTCAGCTTCCCCAAATCAAACCTCAGTCTGGTCTGCAGCTCCTTTATAGAGCTTTCTCTGTTGTTTCAAATTTGCACATCTTCCTGTTTGGGCAAACTCCCATAGCTGCTATTTCAGTTTTGTGGCACGAGCCTGAGGATGGGAGATGGTACTTGTAGCAAGGTCTGAATTCAGCTCAGTGTAGATGAGGCTGTGGAGCTCCCTGGATACATTGAGTGTGTGTGTTCAGCCTCAGTTGCCAAAGCAGGCAGGAAGAATTGCCTGAGAGCTGTGTTGGGTGTGCAGCTCCAGCACAGGCTCCAAGTGCCTGGAAATCACCTCAGCACTTGTCTGCTCTCTTAGCAGGCATCGTAATGAGCTCATTAATGCTTCAGTATGATATGTTTTGTATGTAAAAAAGAGCCTTTGTCCTGTGTCCTGAGGAAGTAAAAACTAAACCAAGAAGCGAGATACAAGGAATTACATGGATCAGTTCTTTCCCAGAGGCTGTGGAAAGGCAGCTCCAGAGGCAGCTGTGGGCTGGTCACCTGCCTCTTGGTCAGTGCCTGTGGGCAGCTGGCTCTGGTGGTGTTTCCTCAGCTCTTCTGTCTGTCTGGAGATCCTGAGGTGACAACAAATCCCTAGTTTCACTAGTGTTACCCTTCCTGAGCTGTTGGATAGCTCGTGAGGGGCTGGGTTTGGGTGACTGCTGCGGGAACAGGCAGCTGTGTGTCCTGCTGCATGGTGAGGCCTGGCTGGGTGCTGGGCAAAACGCAAAAGAAAGGCTTGGCTGGACCCCCAGAGCAGAGGAAGGGAGAGGATTCACAGGAGATGAAGTCTTGGGGAGTAATAATTTGATTAAAAACAGGATGTCATTTCCTTTCGAGGGCGAGGGAGGGAGAAGCAACTGTGGTGGAAACGTGAGTGCAGGAAGAGGTGATGTTTGGTCAGTGGCAATGGGCCAGATGGAGCATCCACGAGGAATGACCCCAAGCACAGACCACAGTTCTTGTATGTGCTAACAGCAGCTGGTTACTTTTCTAAGAACATTATGAAAATGGTTGGTTTTCTTTGTGTGTTTCTTAGTTGTTGTTTTGTGTAGTTTCCTGTTTGAGCCCGAAGCTTTGTCACATGAGTCTCTACATTTCTCACCTTGAATTCCGTAATTACTGCCTTTGTGTAGAGCAGTTGCTGTGCATAGATGATAAACTGGATATATACTGATGGTAATTTTTTTTAGAGTGAGGGACACTTTTAAAGTTTGGAATCAGTTAAGTTTTAACTCCTGTCTGAGATTTTTCAAAACTGCCTGTAGCCATTTGGAATTGGTGTCCAACCCCTCAAAAGATTGGAAATCCTTTTCTTTGAGTAACTTGAGATAGGGCTGAGATTGGCAGAGCAGATGAGAATAATAGTAATAATAATAGTAATAGTAATAATAATAGTACATTCCCAACTCTTAAAGTGCAATTCCCTTGCTTTCAACCCCACTCTGTCACCGTGACTAAAACCCCACTTTGGTGGCTCAAGGACTCGGTGTTGTTGGCTGAGCAGAGGCGCTGGGGCTGTGTCCTAGAGACATCCCTGGGTTCTGGTGTCTCATCTATTCCCATGCCATCATATTTCTTAGATCCTTTCTGGGTGAAACACTGAGATGGTCTTGAGAGAAATGCAGCAATTTTGCTTCTGAAAGGCCCACACTGACAAGGCTCAGCTTAAAGGCCGAGCCTGGGGTCAGTTTTAGGCTTAGCCTCTGGCTTTGGCAGGCTCTGTTAATCCTTTGGGAAGGTTTTAGCCACGCACCAACAATAGTGACCGCTAAATTCAACTTTATTGGCTGAATTATCTCTGATGCCACGAGAACACCACTCAAAAGTGACCTTCATAGTTGATCTGGTTCTAATTATAACCCAAGTAGTTTTAAACATTCATTTAAATGTCTTCTTAATTGCAACCTAATTTCTTCAATTGTAGCCCATTCATCAGTTGTTAATCATTTTTTAATTGTGTGGAAAGTTTGAAGGGTTAGTAACAAGTCGTTTGTTAGCTAGAGGTCATGAAAAGGGTTATAAAAATTGCTTGGCTAATTTTAAATAATAAATTAACAAATGGATGTGTTCCCAAATTTTAAGGTGTTTCAATATTTGCAATATTGCAAAATTATTGCAGGTGAGGAAGGATGGATTGTATTTCTTGTACAAATATGGATTTTGGATGTGTTGTAAGTTAAACTCTGTTGCTCTTGCTTCTCAGGAAACCAGTGAATGACAAAATTAACATTTTTTTAATGATAGTTTAATTGGAATTGGATGGAAGTGACTATGAGAATTCTGATGGTAATCATTTAAAGCATGCACATTATGTGAAAGAAACAAGGGGGAAAGAAAACCAGTGCCTTTTTCAATGTATATATTTTTAAAATAACATCTCTTGACTGTTTCTAATAAGAGCAGCTGTGAGCAGGAGTCAGTGGAAGAAGAAAGGATGTGAAGCTGAAATGAAGCAGTGTTTGGGATCACATCCGTCACATCCGCGCGTTCGGATCCGGTGTTTCAGCTCGTGCCTGCCTTGCTCTCCTTCCCAGGGATGACCTTGTTCTTCACTCGGGGCTCATTCCAGCAGGGAGTCTGGGCACTGGGAGCTCTGGGGGTGTTTTCTTACAGAAAATCAGAGACTCTCTGCACCTTGGTAGTGTTAGGCTGAGATTCGAGGTGATGTGAAGCCCCGGCTGGAATAAATGTCTCAGCAATTTCTTGTCTTTGGGTACAGGATCGTGGTGTCAGTCTGAGCATTGGGAGTCTGGGGAAATCCCTGCCATGCTGTAAAAGAATTTACAGGAGTAACAGGAGTCTGAACTGTGCTGAAATAATCCCAAGAGCACCGCACTCCTCACACTGCAAGAGTTGAAAGCAAAATTCCTCTGTACCTTCCCCAGGCTGGAAATAGGCAGTGATGGCTACAACTGGTTGTATTTTCCTATGAGAGGTGGGGTAGCAAGGCAAGACAAAATCCTCCACCATGAGACAGCCTTGCCAAGAATTCTGTCTTTTTAAAAGCAGAGGGATTCCTCACTCTTCTTCCTCTCCTAAATACAGACATTCCCCAAATCATGACATTTTCACAAATGGACTGTTCTGTCCAGATGAAATTTTCCATTTATTTCCCTAGTATTCTCCTTGGCCTCACTTCTCAGCTTAATATTTTGTAACTTTTGCTCCTGGTAAGAAATCTCACCTTCCTTTGCTCTCGCAGCGGCCTCAGGGATATCTGGGAGGTGATTTAGTGCCCGCTTTCTATCGGAAGGTCCCTCCATTCAGCTGTAATTTAGAGGCATTGCTTAAATCCCTCCGAAAGTTCACTTGTGGGAGCTTCCCTGCTTTGTACCCAGCCTGGGAAATAAAAATGCACATCTTCAGAAGAAGTTCCAATCAGCATCTGGGCAGGAGTGAGGACAGTGATTGGAAATTGAAAGCGGCTCTTTGCCATATATCAAGGAGGTCTTTAGGATATATCATCTTTCCTGATGGGATGGGAAGGGAGCTGCAGGCAAAGCTCACGTATGGAGCGCTCTCACCGGAAGGAACGGATTACCAGAGGGAAAAACCCTTTAGACAATGCCTGTGGAGCAGCCCAAGAATATTCTGTCCTGCTGGGACTTTCTAACCCTTGTGAACTACATCCTTATCCTTTCTTTCCTGCTTTTCCCTCTCCCTACATCTACCCCTGACACTGGCAGCACTGAGAAATTTGTCTCTGCCCCCCCTCCGAAAAAGAGGAAGAGAAAGAAGAGAAAAAGAATCCCAAGGAAGGGATAAAGGCCAATTTTCCTGACCCTGATGTCTCGCACAAATCACGCTATGGGAGGTGCATTTGGAGGGCTCTATATGGCAGCCACAAGGCAAAATCCAGTCTGAACTGGGAAACTACAGTTTCACAGCTAGAGATGGATCTGATTTTATCAGTTTGAGTGTATTTTATATCTTGCTTTGTATTTCCCTGCATGAAACACTTCTTTTTGTCACTTCTTTCAATTTAAATTGCAGAGAAAAGGTGATTTTCAAATGAAGAGATAACTTCTCTCACTTCCCTGCACTAACCCTCTGCAGAGGATGGGGATGGAGCTGGAATCCAGCACAGTTTGAGTCAGTTTCTGTAAAATTGGTGCTCATTCTGTGAAAAGAGGAGTTATACTATGGGGACTTTGTGCAGACAGCCATGGAGCAGACCTGGGGCTGAAATGACTTGCAAAAGACTGCCCCATAATTTTGTTTGTTTGCTTGTTTTTTGAGGTTGACCCCAGTTGCCTCTTTATTATGAAAGCCTCTAAGATTTATGTTTGTATTTGTTTTACATTTTTTAAAAAAGTGTATTGCTTGTGTCTTGAAAATACCATAAATAGGAATTTACTTGTGTTTTCCTGGAAGTGTGGTTGTGTTTGCCAGAGATACTCAGTGCTCTGGCATCTTCACTGGAGAGACAAGGGAGTTTTTAAGGAAGGTTATTTATGTCTGATATGTTGATATTAATAGTGTTAAGTATTGACAAAAAGCAACCCCAAAAGCAGAAAACACTGAATGTTTGGTTGCTAAATTCCTTTACTTTTCAGGTTCTTCTTGACTTGATGTCACCATCTCAGTGCCAGTCAGAGAATTCTGCTTGTGACAGGAGGGGAAGCCCCCCAGGAGAGGCCAAGGGGAAGGAGCTCCTTGCTAATACCCGTTCTGAGGGGTCATCCCAGCCTAGCCCAGCCTGGGACTGTGGGGAGAGGAAACTTGGGCAGAAATAAATTGATTTCTTCTACTTGTCAAGAGTTCTGTACAGAACACTGCAGGTACCTTTTAAATGTGTAGAAGAAAAGTTATTTCTGTTGGGGACCTCATTTACAACTGTATGGAACAGTGCTCTGATCCAACAGTTCTGAGCAGCCAAAAATGCTTCTCTTGGCTTTCACCTTTGTAACTGTGTGAAAGTGAAATAAAGCCCAAGCCCTGGTGCTGATACCAATCTGTAAAGCTGCAGCATTTGTGTAGCTCTTAAGCATAGTGCTGATTATATATGGAATGTAATTTAATAACCATCTTAGCTTTAAACATTTTTCTTTCCATGCTGTTTTTCTTCAGTGGGCGACTTTCTTAATCTAACAGAATAGAAAGCTTGATAAAATTGTTGGGATTTTTCTGCTGTGTTCTCATCAAGACACCAGAGCAGTTGGCAATGACATGAACTCACTGTTTTGGAAAAGCTCTTTTCTTTTTCACCCTGCTCTGTCTTACTGTGCTTTTGAGGCCTATCCTTGGCCACTTGATCAAATTTTGGTGTTCCAGCCCACCAACCTGTCCCTTACTGCATGGGTTGGGTTTGTGGATTTGAAGTGGAGCCTTCGAAGGAGCACTGGAGCAGGCTCAGGTGAGGCTGTTGTTCCTTCTTCCCCCCACTATTTCCAGGGTCTGGGAGTGCCCTGGGCTTGAATTTGGCTGTGCAAGTAGTAAGGAGAGTGGTTTTAAGTTTCCGACTTTACCCTGGCTGATGTGCTTTAAAAGAATGAGAAAAGGTAATGGAGTGAGAAAGGATGAGTGACTCCAGATCACGTCTTGGTGAGAATTCATTTCCTACAATGGCTGAATTAATGTGATCAGTACCCAGGGTCTGTAATGGACAGGAAACATCCAGAGGGGTTAGAGCAGAACTGAGTGGGGTTCTTATCCTGGGAACTCTTTGTGTGGGAGAACTTCATTAAAAATCTCCTGGTTAATTGTTAGGGAGTGCGTTGGTTTGGGATTCCTCCATAAAAATTAATATTGGCCTTACCTTAGAGATGGCCCTCTCTGACCCTCTGCTTAGGGATTCTCATAATTATTTAAGATTTCAGGCATTTAGTGGGGTGTCCTTGTTCACACTGTGGCTTTTGGCTGTGTCTGTCAGACAGAACTGTGCCAGTGGGCAGTGTCAGCAGTGCCCACGTGAAGGGGCACCGTGGCCTCAGGGCTCCCCGTGAAGGGCCAGGCTGTGCCATGTTGCATCCTGGCTGCCTTGGCTTCCTCCTCCAGGAATCTCCAGGCTGCTTTACACAGTGCTGCTGCTTGTAGGAAAAAACCTCTCCTGCTTCCAGAGGCAGTAAATGCTAAACAGACCAGAGGGTGATGCAGCCCCTTTCTCCCCTGAGCCTTTCCAGGGGAAATTTTCTGGGAATGACTTTAGCAGAGCCTCTTGGAAGAGTCATGAAATACACAGCGATGAGATCACAAGGACTCTCTTTAATAGGATTTCTTTTTTGGGGTCCCAGGAGTAATGTCATGCCAATAATTCACCACTGCAGCTCCCTTTCTGTTTCCTACCAGCAGTAAAGAACCCTAAACGGCTTCCTTTGGAAAAAAGCATCCTGAGTTCAAGGGCCTGATCCAAAATGCACAGCAGTCAGTAAACACTGATTGCAGTAATCTCTGTACAAATCTGATGCCAAACCTCCTTGACACCAGCAGCTCTCAGAGTTGTGTCTGGTTCAGGTTTCAGCGTGTTTCACCCTTGTCCCTTAGAAAACAGAAACAAAGCAAAAAAACTCAAACCCAGGGAGCCACAAGGAAAATGGTATTTTGAAGGATGGACTTGGGCCAGATCAGGAAATGTTGAGTTATCCCATCAAATTCAGTAAAGAAAACATATTTGTAGATACAGCACTGGCTTTGCGTAGAAAATTCACATAGTAAATGGGGAAATAGAACCATGTTCAAAATAAAAAACATTTCCTGAACTCACTTAACTTCTCTTTCTGGGGGAGAAATAAAATCTAGGGGAGAGGTAAGCCTTGGAGCCAGATCTTGCAGGTCATTTGAAGGGAATGTGAATAAGGCAAGTGTTTTCCAGATTCCAGACCTGAGGAAGGACCTGTCCTGAGGGGTTTCTGGTTGGAGAATTCAGCTGGACTCTGCAGCAGTCTCTCCCAAGTCCTCTATAACTGAGATGCTTCCCAGGGCTCTGTATCCCACCCAAATGTGACCTTTCTCAGGGGCCGCTGTGGCCTGGCTGCGTGGGTTGGACTTAGGGGAAAATAGGCCCATGAGGGGTTTTCATGAATTTGAGGCAAACCACTGGGAATGGTGAGGGAAAGTGCTTTTTGACACAGTTTAGCTTTTTTCACTTCTAAGCCTAAATCAGAAAGTGCAAAGCTCAGAGAATGGGGTTTTTGCAGCATTTGAGCATCACCGGATGATGTCATTTGAATGCCTTGTTCTCCCAACTGTGGTGTTTGGGAGGGCAGGCCAGAACAGTGGGAATTCAGTCTCTGTGGTGGTTTTTGGATGCCTGAGCTGTTATGCTGAGGACAACTGGTGAATGGGCTGGCACTTGTGTTTCCCTGCCCACAGTGTCTGTCCTTCAGCAAGCCCCCAGAGCCTCCTCTTGCCTGTCATCTCTTCAGACGGATCACAGACATCTCCCCCAGCCCTTTCTTCTCTTAAAGGGGATGTTAAGCAGGAACACAGGATTAAAGAAAGTGAGGTTTGCTTGCAGCTGCTCTGTCCTGTCCGTTCCACTCAGCATCAGTGGGATTAAATGCCTTCTTTTGGGTGTCAGGTTCTGTCTGTGCCTAGCACCGAGTTGCCAGCACAGCCCAGTGCCCTGATCACTCTCCCTTCCCAGATTGGTTCCACCTTTATATCCATTTCCTACCCCACTGGCTGGTGTCAGCAGCCTATTTGAAGTCGAATGAATTAGCACCGAAGAAATAACTGATAAAAAATACACATTAGCACCAAGCAAACTACAAAGAAGGAATTGGCTTCCTGACGTGAGCGTTCAGTTCCATCTGGGAGCTCTCAGTGTCCAGGGACAGGCTACGTTTTGCCACAAATATTTGAGCTTCATTAAAATTTTTTCCCAAAGGAAAGAACCAATTCTGAGAAACAAATACTATTTTGAGTGGTGAGGCATTCAGAATAAAGGTTTTCCATCGTGTAAATTGTCTTTCAGTCAGAATGGTCATTGCAGACTTATCTTTTTTCCCTATGTAAGTATGAAATTTTCCCCGAGTACATGGATGTTGACAGGACAGAGGAAGTGTGTGTCCCAAGCTAATCTTGGGAGAGAAACATGCAAATAAAGCAGTGATAACAATGAGAATGGGCAGCTCATGTCCATGAGCTTTTTGGGAACCAACACAACCCTGACTGCTATGATGGACTAAAGCCAGAGAAAATTCTCTTATTTTGGGTCATTTGTGAAACATCCTGAGTATTGTTTTCAAAGCAAGGGAACTTTCTAGGAAATCTTTCCTAAGTGTTTTCATCTGTAATCTGATGTTGAGCTGCAGCAGAGCCTGTCTCTGGGATTTAGTGCTGGTCCTCTGTACCCTCATTTGTGTTAAAGCCTTTAGTTCATTTCTAACCTTGAATTTTAGTGAAATGATTTCATTAGGGACCCCAAACTGCTCAAGACAGAGCTCCAAGGGGTCTCACACACTCAGCTATGTGGCACCTCTGTAGGAGAATTCCCTTACCTTCGGGGGAAAAAAATTATTTTGGGAATGGCTGTTTTCCTTGGGTTCAGATCCCCAATTCTCAATTTTCATATTCCTGGGAGCATCCCTCCCTGCCAGGGCACCAAGCAGTGCTGCTAGCTCTGAATACCTTGGAACCTATGGCAGGTAAAAGTGAAGTGGGTTTTTTTTTTTTTGAGAAGATGTACTTGATATACTTGAAATACTCCTTAAAAACAAAGTGTCCCTCTTGCCAGCACGTGAGCTGTGGGTTAAGGCGTCTTGTAACACGGATTCTCCCACGAACAGAGCCCTATGCTTTTTCTGCTGCTGCATTAAAACCCCTCAACCTTGTCTTACTGATATCTTTATCAAATTCTTGTGGAAACATGTTTTTTTTTTTAAAAATCACACACACAGACACAACCCAGCAGTGAAAGCTCTGAGTTAACGCCTCATGTTCTTCTCAGATTTCCAAAGCACTGAGGCCTTGAGAATATGTTTCCAATATCCTCTCATCTCTCTCTGTTAGTGTTTTACTCAGCTCCATGCTGGGGAGGTCCTGACCCCGGCAATCTCCAGGGAAGGGGGCGGGAAGGGGGGTCAGGCCATGGTGGAAACCTGCAGGCCACAGCCTGTGAAATCAGCCCCGTTTCCTCGACTCCTTTAATACATTTAACCTGGAAGAGGCCGTCGCCGGCCAAAGATTAGATTACCAATGTTGGCATGTTTGGCCTAACAAATGGCAAATGGATGACGTGCTGGGCAACAGCTAATCAGTGCTGACACAGATCCATGGGCAGGCCTTTTCCAGGAGGGGATAGTTCATGGCTGCAGCCAACTTTTGTCCTGACGACTGAAAGAGTTGAGAAGGCCACCAGAGTACCTGTCTCTTTGAATCTCCGGGCTCCCGAACTGTGTGTCATTTTTAAAGGTCTCACTGGCCCTCTCAGAGGACGATCTAAATGTCCCGTGCTCCTCCAGGCGATAGGACACGGGAGCTTGAACCTTTCTCGTAGCAAACCTGCTCTGTGTCTCTCTGTGTATACACCTGTATCCTGACTGCCACTAATTCCTGGGCAGAAAGGAAAAGGAGCTGTTTCTCTGCAGTGTTGGTTTGAAAGGCTAGTGGGGTCAGCAGCCTTGCTCAGAGAAATGGTTTTTAGAATATTTTTTGAAATGCTTTTCCGTGGCCCTGGCTTTTGGAGTGTTTCTGGCTCCTTTGCTGTGACGTGGCTCTCAAGGAAGGGTGGCAGTGGGAGGTGATGGCTGAGGTGCTGCTGGTCTGTCTGGCCCAGCAAGGCTGCTTTGCAGTGCTTGAGTGTAATTTCAAATTCTCAGTTCTTTGGTTCCTCTAATGTCCAACAGTTTGTGTTACATCTGTATTTTGCATTCTGCTGAGTATTTTCACCTCCACTCTCAACTCACTTAGATGTGTGTACCTGTCACTGGTGTCCTCTCCTCTTTTCCTCTGTGACCCAGCGAGGAAGAACCTTCTCTGAGTGTAATCAACTAAATCAACCCGAATTTTGGAAGGAAGAGCTGTCTAATTGCTAAAACTGTCAGTCGCAAGATCCCAGTTCCATTCCTAGCTACCATCCTCTATATCCTCAGTCGGATTAATTGCCTTTTAGCTTTGCAGTTCTTCAGCTCTGAAATTAGATGGAATGTTTTACTGGGTAAGTGACCTCTGAAGGGGGTGAGGAGGAGGAGCAGAATCACTCTGAAGCACTGAAACAGTCGAAACAAGGCAGGGGAAGGGAGCCTGCAGTGAGGTCCTGTTTGAGAGCTCTGAGTCTGGGGTAAGCCCAGTCTGTCTGGAACTCTCTGTGTGAAATCCAAGAGCCTTTGGATGAGATACCTGTCCAGAGAAGGTCCATATGCTGTGCTTTGCCTAAGGAGGGCTGAGCAGGTAGGACACGGAAGCAGGAGGTGATGGAAGGGGAGAGGAAGAGCACTTTAGCACAGTGGAACATGTCACAGGCTGAAGCTTGGCATCCAGCGAGCAGCAAACAGAGCTGGATGTCAGCTAGGAGATTACTAGAGATTCTACCAAGAGAGCATATGTTTTGTTTGCCTCATTGAACTGATGGCATTAGATCCATAGTCTTCCTTTCTGCTTTCCTGTGAGCATTTCGAGCTCATTGGCTTGATGGAAGGATATCACTCTGGTACCTTTCTTAGAAGGCATCTGCACGGTTGTGTTTGATGCTGTTGACAGCCTGGTCGGCTGCCAGTCAACTTTATCTTCAGTGCCTGATTCCACTTGTAAAGATTTCTGTTGCAGATCAGTCCTGTGCACCTAGATGCTTCAGACCTTCACAAACCTTGTCAGGCCAGGATATATCACAGATAATGTTTCCTTGGTCCAGAGCTCATCGTGCTTAATTTTAGACATAACTTCAGTCAAATCAAAGAGAACAGTCTGTATTTCTAATACAGTCATGGGAGAAAAGCAGGCTGTTCTGCAGGGAGTGTTCCTTCTGTCTTGAAATGGTCGTGATTGAAGTCAAGGAGTAGCCCTTTGGAAGCTGTTCTGTCTTTTGCAGCTAAAGGGAACCTAGGTGACCGATTTAGATCTGGGATGCTGTCAGTCGTGGGAAATGAATCCCAACTTTGACAGGAAATCTGTGCCAGAAGTTGAGGACTGAGTACCTCTGGGAATAATGCAAGACCTGCAGGTGCCTTCACACCATTGCCAGTAAAGTCCTGAGACATCTACCATGTGCTGTAGCAGAAATGGCTGCTGCTTGAAATTGCTTTTCTTCACATGTGCTCCCAGACTTTGGATGTTGGCTCATTGTTGGAGAAGGACGTGTTTTGCCTTGGCTCCTTTGCTGTTCCTGGCTGTTGGGATGGCCACTGCTTTATTATGTTTGTACTGACAAGATGCCTTTTCCTATTGCAGGGCTATCAACTACCAAAGGTGAGGTTTGTCTTTCTAAACACAGTTACTGAGAGAAGAGCACTGAACATGGCTGCACATTGATGAGGCTCATGCATTTGTGAGCACTGATCCTTTTTTTTTATACTTTATTTGCATTCTGGCTTTGGAATGTTGTTTTTAAATCCATATTTGGTTTGGGGAATACTTTGTTGTTTTTGTTGAGCTTTAGTAACTGGTGGAATTAATGGATCTCTGCTGTATGGACATGTGAGGGGAATACATATCTGTAGAGGGTGAGTTTTTCTTGCCAAAGTGGTGAGGCCCTGGCACAGGATGTCCAGAGCAGCTGTGGCTGCCCCTGGATCCCTGGCAGTGTCCAAGGCCAGGCTGGACACTGGGGCTTGGAGCAGCCTGGGACAGTGGAAGGTGTCCCTGCCCATGGCAGGGGTGGAACTGGATGGGCTTTGAGGTTTCTTCCAGTCCAAACCACTCTGGGATTCTTTGATAAGGTGTTGGCTTGTTTTTGGTGAACCTGCATTGAAAATGCTCACAGTCCAAGTGAAAACAAGGGAGGGAAGCCAGACAGAAAGTTGGGGGGTTTTCCCAGGATATATGTTTGCTGCTTTTGGTTTTTTTCAGAAATGAAGAGAAAAATAAGGGTGAGGAGGCAAAGAGGGGCAAATCTGTGCCTAAGGAAGCTGGAGCTGGGAAGACAGAGGCTGCACTGCTGGCTCGGGGAAGTCTCATCAACCTCTGTCTCATGCTGAAAGCTGCTCCTTGGTCATGCGTGCAAAGGACATGAGATGGAGGCAGAGGAGGACCTGGGGGAAGGAAGAGAGGAGAAGAGAGCAAAGATGTTGAAGGGGGTGGGGAAGATGTGGAAAAAACAAAACAGTTGCAGGGCAGAGGAAGGGAGGATGGTTCAGTTTAATTAGGAGGGAGCATGAGCGAAAGCTCCAAGAGCACACGCACACACACGCGTGCACACACCCTCTGCTCCACACCCTCACCCCCCAGAGAAAGAAAATTCATCACACCGATTTTTTCATGGTCTGGCAGTCAAGTGATAAAATTATCAGATGAGGGTCCCATTCTCCTTTCCTGCAGTCACTTTCGCCAAGTGCACCACGTCTGAAATAATGAAGAAGATTTGATTAAATTTTCGCTGTCTGAAGCAGCCACGCTAATTTGGAGATGGGCTTATTAGTTTAATGACCGATCCGAATAATCAGAATTCATTAGCATTAGTGCCACTATTGTCAGCTCAACATTAGCCCTGGGCTCCAGTACACAAAGATGCATGGTTATATATTTATATAGAGGGAGGCTGTGTTTATAAAGGGTGAAATGGAGAGGGGGGGAAGCAAAAGAAAAACTATGTATGTGCTTTTACATTTTATACTCTTTTTCTTATCCCTTCCTGCTTATCCTTGTCCATTAGCAATCCACTGAACGAGGAATCAAAACAAAACAAGGCTTTGTGAGAGGGTCAGTGTTGCTCTGCCCTGGGCCATGCAGCCCGGGGCTCGGGGCAGGGGAACTTCGGGGCCCAATTTGCAGATCAGAGCAGGCGGGGTTGTTTTCCGCTGAGATGCTGCTGGCTTCGATGGCCGTTACTTGGATCTGGAGATGCTCAGGAAGTCCTTAGGGTTTGGAGCTGGGAGAAGCCACAAGAGAAGCCTGGAGACTTTAAGGTATTTACTCTGCTTCTCTCTAGTGAAACGAATGAGCTGTCACTTGGTGAAAGTCTCTCAGAAAGACTTTGGGCCTCATTTTCTGTCACTGTGAAGGTATGATCTGGTAGTTCCTCTACCAAAATCAGTGAAGCTTGCAGAGGGTTGGCTTAAATGAAGAGAAAAGAAATTCAGTTCGCAGAGCTCTGATGGTGGTAGCAACTTGGCTGTCAGCTCCAACTACTGTGCAGTTAAATGCAATAAAACAAGATTAATTTAACATTAAGGCTGCACAAAATGTCAAAAAATACAAATTATGAACCCTGATGTTTACTCAGGCTGACTGTGTGTCATGTCTGTCTTCGGATAAACATCTTTTCATGGAGAGAATACTATATTAAGTCCTGTACTTAGCAGAAAATGCAGGAATGTGCAAGACAACTTACGCCGTAGGAAAGAATGAGTGTTGCAGTTATTAGTAGTGTTTGCATTTCCTTCCACTGGGATCTTTTGAAACAGTGAAATTGTGTCACTCTATCTGTTGCTTTTTTGGGTTGTTGGGATTTTTTACCTCACATTCATGTTCACATTTATAAAATGTGTGTTATAAAATTCAGGTTGATATGGGTCACCTTAGAACTAAAGCGTGCAGGAAGCCTTCACTTTCCAGAGGGTTTCTCCAGCACGGGTCTAAAGTGTGTGAGGCAAAGAGCTTCTGAGTGTAGATTTTATTTCTCACAGCAGCACAGCCCAGTCGCTGCTCCTGTGCATGACCTGCCATGGCTGTGCAGGGCTTTGGGGTGTGGTGGGAGAGCCCTGTGAGATCCAACCCTGAGACACCTTGTACCTGCATCCAACTCCTGTTGCAGCACAGCTGTTCCTGAGACAGCACCTAACACGTCTTGCTCACTGGCTTTCCCTTGTTTCTCTGCTGCTTTGAGCAGAGGTGCTTTGCTTTTCACCTGGAGGGGCATTCCATCACCATTATATTGACAAAGTAAGATGTATTAAAATAATATCCGAGGGCCTGGGAATAAATCACTAATATTTGAGGAAGCAGTGTAACACCCATCTGTCTGTGACCTCTGTTTATATATTGATGTATTGGGGAGAGCACAAAGCGCTGGAGTCAGGTGAGTAATAGCAAAGCCAAAAGCATTTACACACCTGAGGATGATTGAGTACAGAGAGTTCCTCACCTGCTGCATTTGAACCCGTCTGAAAGCTCTGCCATGGGCACATGCATTGATTTTAGCTTTGCACCTTCAGCTTAGATCCCTGGAATGGGGTCCTCAGCCCTCTGACCTTCTCTGCAGTCGGTGCAGTCTGGAGAGAGCAGGGGAAAGGTCCATCCCTAAATCACAGAATTCCTGACTGTTAAATAGGTGTTTCAGGACTCTTCCCCTGCAAGTCTCATGTCTCAGAGAAGTACATCTTGTGGAGAAATGTGCTCTGAATGTACAGTTCAGCTGCTGTCATGTAACCATTGGCATCACTTTCATTAATCAAGTACAGGGAACTGAAAAAATTCCAGTTGCCTGTATTACTTTCTGCTCCTCAGAAGTTACACCTCGTGGGATGCTTCCTTTCCCTGTGCTCAGCACCACTGCCAGTGTCACCGTGGCATCTCCCTGGGTCTTCAGAGCTGCTCTCGGGCTGGGTTAGCAAACAAATAGCTGGAATATGAATTTCTCCAGGCACATGAGGCTAGGACCGGGCTTAAAATCCCAGCAATGTGGTGTTGGTGGGCATCTAAAACTGAGGCCATGAAGTGGTTCCCTGTTTTCAGGAGTATCAGATAAAGAAGGGTTCAGTACTGGTGTTAGGGGTCACTTTTTACTTGTTTCCATTGGTTGTAGTGTAGTGAGTCTTGGATTGATTTGATGAATCCCATTACTGTGTCACTGACTGATTCTCGTCACTCATTGGGTTGTGTCTTTCATTAGGTGGCATCTCTTCATGACTGCCAGACATGGGAGTGGGGTCTTTTAGCAGTCCTGATTCCTGTTTAGCCATCTGAATAGATGAACAGACTTTTATGTGTCAGCCCTTGTCTGGAAATGTGCCTTTTAAGGGGGGCAGTAGATGTTTAGTTATTGGAAATCTGGTGCTGATTTGATGGGTTTGAGTCCTTTAAGAACCCGACTCCTAGCTCATTCAATAGTCTGACTCCATGGATCAGTTTTGGATGGAGTTGAGAGTGACAGATGTTAACCTTGAATTGCTTTTTGGTGTCTCTGTTCATGTGGTGTTGGGCATTGAAGACATTGATCCTGGGTTTTGCTTTGTTTTTAACTTGTGGTGCAGATGAGGATTTATTTCTCCCTGTCCATTGTCCTGCAGAGCTGGGGAGTCTGGCTGAGTCCAGCTTTTACCCTGGGCTTGATGCTGTCCTGGGAAACAGTAAGTGACAGTTCACTTCAGGTAGATGTGCACTGCATGTAAATTCACCATCATGAAGGTCTGCAAGCCATACACAAAAAGCCTTTCTTCCTGCCATTAATTTTAGTTGGTATTCCTGAGCACTAATATTAAAAAAAGGATTTGATTCTTCAAACATTGAATGGGTCTTGCTGGGTCAGCACTGGCTCCAACCTCTCCTTGTCACCAGTGAGGCTTTTCTGCTGTCTCAGCTGGCAGAGGGCAGGATGCACCAGGGGCATTTGTCTCCACTTTGGGCATGATGAGAGGAGATACCTGCATACGCTTCCTTCTTCACTGGTTGGCTGTTAGGAATCACATCCAGGAAAACTGGCATCAAGGGTGTTCCCTGCATGGTTGAAAGGGACTGCTGGCATCTGTCCCCCCTCTTGTGTGAGCTCAGGGTCTCTGTACTGTGTGGAAGGCACAACTAGCATGAGACTGGTATTGCCAAAAGGTCCAAATGGACTTCAAGTGTCCAGTGGAGCTTGGATAGTTAATGGGAATGTCCTTGGCTAATGTACCCACAGGGATTTTGAAGGGACATAACACTTCTGTGAGGAATGACATGAAGGAGGACCTTAAGACACCTGCACTTGAGGATGGGGACAGTCTGTAGATAATTCCAGAATCAATTAGGCTGGAAAAGACCTCTGAGATTCAAGTCCAACCTATAACCCAGCACCACCGTGTCAACCAGACCAGAGCACTTAAACACCTCTGGGATGGTGACTCCACCTGCTCCATAATAGAGTGGAGTCAGGAGATGTTCTGTATGAAGGCACTTGTTAAGGGGCCAGGATGCTGATGGGAAATGAGAGTCTCCCACAACAGGAAATCTAGAGTAGGGAACATGAGAAGCCAGGTGTCCCAGCAATGTGAAAGGATGACTGGAGTGAGCACAGTTACAGGGATGAGAAAGCACTTCTGTTCCAGCAGAGGTAAAGCGAAGTCGAAGCTCAGTGTAGGATGTCTGTGCGTCACTTCTGTTGGCTTCACAACCACTGGGAGTGAGTCAGCTGGAGCTGACCAGTAAAGTCTTTCCCCAAGCCCTGCCAGCTCTAGTCTGGGCAGATCAGGAATGTGTCAGTGTGATGGTATGAGGATGAGTAAGTCTGCAACACCTAAGAGCTGGCACGAGAGAAGTACAGTGCGATTTCCTCCCCAGCTGGCACGGATCTGAGCCAAGCGTGGAACGGAGGGAAATTGTGAGTTAGAGCCTGCTTGCTCCAGTGCAGGCTTTGCACACAGGATCCTGCCAGAGCTGGAGGGTTCTTGTGCTTCTGTAGGAAGAACTTGGAGGCCATAAAACACCTACAGCTAAGCACCTGGTTTGTTGTCTGACACACCACACTGTGTGACAGCGTGTCTGCACACGGGTAGAAAGGTTTCCTGGAGAAGTTTAAAAGCTCTTCTTGGTGACACCAGGGAGCAGCAGGTGTGAGTGTTACCCTGGAATTGCTGCTTACAGCAGCTTCTTTTGGTGGCCAAAACAGCACCAGGACATGGCATCAGCCCAGTATTTTCTCCTCTGAGCAGCTTCTTGATCAGCAGTTTCTTGTGACTTGCATTGGAGAGCTGGCCTGGGAGGAGCAGCTGGGGAGGGTGGGCTTGGAAGGAGCTTTGCCAAGCTAAATTTCTAGGTTGTGTGCACTTCTCCTTGTTTTGAAATCTTTGTTCTGTTCAGTAATCCCCTCATTTTCATGCTCTTCATACTTCCCTGGGAAGAAAGAATTTATTTCCAAGGACCCATGGGTCGTGCACCAATAATTAAATAATAATTTCTGGCTTAGCCCTCTGTACACTTCTGATTTAGCTTGTGTGGGGTTTTTTTTATTCAACAGGAAAAAATACTCTGCTACATAAAAATAACAAATTTATGACACGTACTGCATAACGGAGCACCGTGAGAATTGCACCATCTGAACAGATTGATCAGCTGCCATTAGGATTAAAATGCACATTTAAGTGCAATGTTATTTACACTATAGACAGCTGAATTCAAAATACATCAGTGAGGGTTCTTTTCCAGGTTTTTGAAATTGGAAACCAGTGTTTTACATTGCATCATTCCCTGGGAGCATGAGGCAGCCGTTCAGGTTGGAAACTACTTGGATTGTGCCCCATGCCGTGGGATTCCTGCCCATGGAGAACATTCCTCGGGGTGTGTCTGTGCCCTGATTTCACCTGCAGCCCCTCAGAGCCCGTGTTCATCGTGCCGTGGCCCACACAGCACCTTGCTCAGCCCTGAAGGTGCTCAGGGGCTCATAAAACAAGCTGCCTGTTGGGTTGCTAGGGAGTGGCAGCAGGAAAGCTCCCTTTGGAGTGGGACCATGGGATAGAAACCAGGCACCTAGGCAAACCTCCGCGTTTAATTTCCCTGATTTATTGGTGTGAGCTCCTTGAACCTTCAGGGATGGAGTATTACCTGCTGTTCCTGTGCAAGGGGAATGCCTCTTGCTCCCTTCTCCGTTGGCAGCCAGAGGAAAACCCACAGCTATGGAAGGTGGCAGAGCAGAGCTTTGGGAACAGATTGAACTGCAGAGGTATTGCTGCTCCTTTCCAGCTGCCCAGCTCAAAGCTGCCATGGGATACAGTGGGGATTTAGAGCTGTTATAGCCCCTGATTGCTCCACAACAGAGAGGAATTTCCAAGAGGAGCTTTAATCCAGTGGCTGGCACTTCCAAGCTCTCAGTTCTGCTGGAATACTTGAAGGGAGAATTATTCACACTGTGGCTTCCTGGGGCTGGAGGTTCTGCCCTGATCAGAGAATTTGCCCTGCCCTGGAGTGCTCCATCCAGGATAAGTGCCAGCAGGAAGGAGCATCCAGCAGCTTGGACAGCTTCTGCTTCACTTTCACTTGGGCAAGAAGGGAGAAAGGAAATTCAGTGGGAATACTTGGAATACGATCCTGCAGTCTCATGGCAGGTGCTGACTCCTGGTCAGCTGCAGTGGCTCAGTACAGATCATTCTCTGTGGGCACCCACTGACAGCCCCAGTGTGTTTCTGCCAGGCTGTTACAGCAGATGTGAAACTGGGAGGGAATTGGTTGGTGCCTGCTTGTCAGGAGTTCTCAGTGGTGCAAAATAGAGCTTTGATATTTCTCCATGGCTGTCCCAATTTCCACTTAAAAGGCAAAAAGTAGGCTTTTCAATAAAGGGGTTCCTGACAGGCAATTATTGTAACACTGGCACAGATTTTTCCTCCTCAAAACTGGCTGATTTAAGTGAGCCAAGATTGCAACACTTCTGGAATCTGTTGGTCAGAGGTATGGAGCTGGCTTTCTCATGAGGTTTCTAGTTCGTCTTGGCTTGGGAGCAGAGGTGGGCTGCCAAGAGTTAGAGGCGTAAAAATCGTTCCTTTTGAAGTTAATCAAATAATTTGAACATTTCTCACCTCTACCTTAAGACTGTTGGGATTAGTCCAGTGGCATATGGTAACCTTGAAAGACCTCCAGCACCCATATCAGAGCTGTCTCTCTGCTTTTAATATGTATGAATTCTCCCCTGCAATCTTTCCTCATTTCTGATGACATTACCAAATCCCTGAACAGCTCTGGTGATTTCTCCAGAAATTCCCCAATGCAGCAGCAGCCGTGGCCATCCAAGGAGAGCTGAAGGATCAGGGCACTGTGTGTTCCCAGGGGGATGGGAGAGCCTGAGCAGGGAGCCTGCAGTGACATCCTGGGGCTCACAGGTGAAATGGAAAGTTTATTTAATGTTTCTTTGCAGCCCTTTGTGCTTTTCAAACTTGCTGTTTACTTACAAAGTAA
Organism: Ifrita kowaldi; assembly: GCA_013398055.1. NCBI lineage: Eukaryota > Metazoa > Chordata > Aves > Passeriformes > Cinclosomatidae > Ifrita > Ifrita kowaldi. The sequence continues at coordinate 197,648 of VZRS01004671.1, forward strand.
CAGGGAGAAAACCTTAGAATTGCTCTGAGAGCACTGTAGGAAGAAAACCAAGGAATTTGGGAGCTCTTGAGCTACAGGACATGTTCCTGTCCTTCTGAAGGGGCCCTGCTGGCAGCAGTTTGAGCCCAAGGCATGTGGTAGAGCTGGATGATTCAATGCTGAGGTGCAAACCTGGGAATTGGTGGATTTATGACTGAGTCGTTGTCACTGCTTTGCCACAAGCTTTCTGTGTGATCCCATGCAAAATGGTAAAAGTGCCTGTGATTAGGATTGTGAGTTTTGAAATGTATTTCTTTAAAAGACCTTTAAAACCCAAGGCCACTGTGTTGGAGCAGGCCAGCCTGTTGGTACTTGCATGGTAACCTGAGCAGCAACTGGTTTGGCCATAGTTAAACTTGCCAGACTCTGAGTTCCTCACCTCAGGAGCAGGACTAATTGTTTTTCCTCACCTGACAAAAAGCGTTGAGAGGATGAAAGGTTGTGTAGCTGCCTTTAAATTCAGGTGTGGGGAGAATGAAATGATAGAGAAACTGGATATATCACATGGAATTAGGGAGGTGAAGAGAGCTCCTCCGTTCGTCCGTGAGGATATTCTCCACCGTGCTGCAGTACAAGGAGGGTAAGGCAGAGGTGGGGGCACAGGCCAAGAGCAGCATCCGAATCCCTGCTGTTAGCCAGGATTGTCAGATCTGGGAGATTTTAGTTGAAAAGACCTTTGAAGTCATCTTGCTCCAAAGGGGGATTATTGGGATCAGAAGGCACGGAGATTTCAGACACTTGGCTTTGCTTTGCCACCCAAATGAAGAATTTTTGGTGCTCCTGAGGTAGGAGGATTCACCCACAGAGCTCCTGGAGCAGCATGATGGGAAAAGCCAAACAGCAAAGAAGTTAATGTGAAAGAAAAACAGATGCAAATCTTCCTCTAAGAACTAAGCTGATACAGAACTAATTTTTTTTCTCCCCCTGACTTGGGAAACAGTTCTGGTCATTGTGATTATTCCTTAGGGGGTTTTTTTGTGGCTGGAAGGATCCAGAATAAGAAAGTTCCAAAGCTCTTCAAGAAAGTTCCTTGTGGTGTCAGCCATGCCGTATTCCAGATTACGCAGCAGTTAAATTCAGATAAAAATCTGTGCTTGCTTTGATTCAGCAAAGCAATTAACCATGTGCTTTAGATCCACTTGGGATTTCAGCATAACCTTGAAGTTAAGCATGTACTTAACATTTTGCTGAGCAGGGCCCTGAGTCTTTAACCCTTGCTGGAACCCCTTTCTAATGAGTGTTGGCATAGAACAGGCCTGTTTCTCAATAATGTTTGATTTTTTTGCAACCTAGAAGTCTTTCTCTCAGCTTCAGTGGGCTTTGGATCAGGGCCCAAGAATGCAATCCAGAAATAATAATTTACCATATTTACATTGCATGTAAATTATATATGAAGAAATGAAATGGCATAATGAATCAACCACAGGGGCTTTTCTTCCCCTCTGATACCAGAAGAGAAAAAGCCTGTAGGCAGCTCACAACTTTTCTTACTAATACTCTTGAGCCCTTCTCTTATTAAGTCTTCTGTTTTCTCTGGCAAAGCCTCCCCTAACGTTACCCTCAGTACAACCTTCTTAGTCCATAAATGAGATTTTGATTCTGCTGTTATTAAAAAGTACCATTGAGCACAGGGTTTACTGGTGGGAAAATCCCATTAAGTATATCTGAAATGCCCTTTAACTACTTGATTTTTAAGATGATAGGCAAAACTTAACACTCCTCACAATTATATGTACAATAGCTGGTGCACTCACCAGTCTGGAGATACGAAGGGAAAAAAAGTAGATATTGAGTTTTGTGTTTTAATGGCTTTGCTGAGTGGAGGGTGTGGAGGGCCCAGATTTTGATATAAATTACTGAAGCTGTGAAGCTGTTCTGTTCTGTGAAAGTACAGCGGGATGAGGCAGTCCAGGATCCCTCACAGGTGGAGCAGTGAATCAAGAGGTGCGAGCTGGAGCTCTTAAACAAGGATCTATTTGGTGTTCTCCTCTGCTGTCCACCTCTGAGATGGCTCACTGTGTTCCCTCCCACTGAATTCAGGGAGTCTCAGAATACTTTTAGGCTGAACTAATGCTTCAAATCTCATCTCCAGGAGTGGGTTTGAACTGAACCTGTGATTCAAAACCAGTTCCTTGGGCCAGGTGAAAAATGGCTGCAAAATGCACAGCTCTTCTTCTTTGGCCAGTTGCTGTTACTCCATTTGGTGAAACATTAGGGTAAGAGTATATTCATAAATAAATGTAAAAGGATTAATGCATGATGAATAGACTGTGTAAGCATATTACAGGCATGGTTATTATGTGATATAGGTGATCATAAGTCATGGTTAAATGCAACCTATTGACCAACTGGACTCTGTAAAAGTCTGTAACAAGACATTAGCCACTTGTTAACAGAGCTAGTAATCATTTATTGATCTTCCATGCAGTATTTATACATCCGCCACCCTAGAAAGTGTGGAATTCAATTCCAGGATCTGCTTTCAAGCCCCACTTACTCTAATGGGGGACACAAATCTCTCACTTTGGAATGTTGAACTGTCTGAGGTTGTCAGGGCTGGCAAGAGGTGAGTGCTGTCCTCAGGTGCACGAGGCTCTGGTGCTGTTCTGCCACAGTGGTGTGAGCACCGGGCTGCCTGGGTTGGAGAAAGAAGCAACTCAGCTTTTGTGAAGGATGCTGATGTTTTTGCATTTGATTTTGTTCAGATTAGAAATGCAATACCCACATTTGGAAAATCATCACCAACAGCTATTGAGACCATCAGCAGGGACAGCCCCAGGGATGGGCTCCCTAAGAGAACACAGCTGGGAGTGTTCAGGTCGTCCTGGCTGCAGAAGTCCCAGCCAAGGCTCTCAAAGCTCATGAGAAGGGAGGCAGAACAACCCATCCCTGCTGAATCTTTGTTTGAAAGAACTAATAATTTCCAAAAGAACTGTTTGGCTTGAGTTGTTCTCTCAGTATTTCTTTATCCCATCCAAGCACAGGTGAGAAAGCAGAGGGATCCAGCTGTCCCAACTCAGTGAGATAAAAAGCAAATAAGGTCCTCAAAAGTCAGAGAGAAAATTTTAGAAATCTCTAGTGACCAGAGATTTGGTAACGGCCTCCCCTAGAGAGATGGGTAACTGGTGTTCAGAGAGGGGCAAATTGGCAGAGTGGGTTGAGCAGGGAGAAGCAATAAGAAGGTCAAAGGTGCAGGGAAATGAAAGAGAAAGAAAGGAGAGAAATAAGCAGTGGGGAAAGGGACAGAAGCTGAAGGAATCACCCTTGTCCAAGTGAGGCAGTGCAATGATAAATACCTTGGAAAGCCCACAATGCAGTCCTGCAGTGTGGAGTGACACTGGGGAGAGCCCTGCATTTTTCTCCTTCTGCTGGGTGGAAGGAGTGATTTTATCATGAGAGTGAGAAAAAAATGATGGAATGGCACGTTCATGAAGCAACAGAGTGAGGAAATGGAAGACACAGAGCCCTGGAGGCTGGGAGAGGATGGCCCTTAATTCCCTGTCTCTCTGTGTTCCTCTGGCTCTGGGCCTCGGAGCACACACAGCCCATCTGATTTAATAAAAGCAGGAAGCAAACGGTGCTGGAGCCATGAGAGACTGCAGAGAGGGGTTGGAGAAGGGTCAAACTCATTTGTCATATGATGGGATGTAGAGTGTGGGGAGGGGGAGATGCTTGGAGGGTTAAGAGGAGTGGAAATAGTTACAGCGCTGGAAAAATGGATGTTACCACAGCTGACCTGAGTGCTGAGCTGCAGTGTGACTTGTGGGGGTAAGGACAACATCCTGGCCTTTCATCCTCTCCCCTTTCTCACTTTGGGACGGGGTATTAGAGTTTCATTCTTTACAGCTTATTCAGTATCCCTGAGAGCTGGCTATATTGAGTGTTTGTAGCACACAGGGACTCGAGTCAGGGTCCCTGCAGGGCTATTGCTGCTCCAAAACATCTGTCCTTCCCAAGCTGCTGCACCCTCCTAGCTGGAGCAGGGGCTTCTCAAACTGGGTGTTCCTCATGCAGCAAGACTCCAGAGGAACTTTCCACTCGCGTGCAGAGGGACTTCAAAGGGTCTTTGTTGACCATGGCAAGTGATGAAGCACAAACTCGAGCGATAACGAGGCAGAGAATGCTCAACCACCACCCACACATTCATTCCTCTCGCTCGGTGAGGAGCCTAAGGAAAGGTTCTGGGATGGCCACTACGTCCTGGGGAGTTTTCCATGTGTCTGGGGAGCAGGAGCAGCACAGGCAGGGGGCAGGGTGGTCACTAAATTCCCAGTAAAGGGGTACCTGGGTAATGCCTGTGCTTCAGCAGCAGTGGTCACAAATGTGTCACCCTGCCATTAATGAACTGCCTGAGCACATATCCACTAAAAGCACATCAGTAGTTCAAGAAGTGCTTTTGGTCCAGGAGGAAGTTCAAGAGTTCTAGGTGCTGTGTTGCATCTCAGGACAAACTTTGCACACGGCAACAAATCTGTTTATTTCTAATGTTGTCTTTTTTTGATTGAAATCAAGTTGTTGTTTTGGGGCTTTTTTAAATATGAGACTAAAACCAGGCATTATAGGCATCGGGTCAGCAAACAATGAGAACAGATCTGAACTTTCCCTCAGAGATGTTTATTGAAGTTCAAAGGGTTTTTCTCACTCCCTCTTTCTTGCTGTGGAAGGAAATCCTAAAATAGCACAGTCAAAACTTTTTTCTCAGCATGTTTCTGGTTCAGCAAGGAATTAGAATTATTGACTCATAAAGGGTGGGGAAAATGCAGTTTTTAAGTGAAAACATTTTCCTTATTTTTCTCCTTCCTAATTTCTCTGAAGTTTTAAAGGTATTTGCAAAATTCTGGGTCTTATGCCTGGCTCTGGCAGCTGACTGAAGCAGGTACTGTTCCCTGAACTCTCCATTTCTGTCCCCAGTTAAATAAGCAAATTTAATTTGGCAAAAACTCAGCCTGTACCAAGCATTATAAACTCACCAGCTCTAAAGATAATTTTTCCTTCTTCAGTGCCTTCTGCATCTGCATTGTCTCTAATAAATGGGCTGATGAATGAAAGGCTCAGGCTGGTGGCTGGTACAGGATTAGGAGAACTCTGCAGGTTGGCACCCTCGGAATATCTTGTCCTGGGTTTACAGCAGCACCTGTAGTTTACTGTGGTATCTCTTAGAGATATGTGATATCTTCTCTCTCGGGGTTCCCTCCTCATGGCTCTGCAGAGAATGACCAAATGCCTTTTGGGGTCCGCTCAGCACCCCAAAACCTCACAGCAGCAAGCACTGGCTGTACCTGGAGTAGGGTAGGGATGAGGCTGACAGCATGTACTTCAGGCTGACTGATGGAGGGGAAGGCTGGGTTTTCATACTCACAAGTGCAAGTGATAAATGGTGAATTAATGCTTATTAGCTATGCTGAACGGTTTAGAGCTGCAGCTGAAATCCTGGGAATGCAGATCCTATCAATTGATGGATTAGTCATAATCTCATACAAGCACTGTAGGACTGGGCTGTTTGAAATGCAACTTTTGGGGTGGATTTCATTGCCTCTTTGGCCTGTTGTGTGTTCAGACACACCAAAGGTACGAAACACGGCCCAAGCAATGGGTTCTGGCTTTCTCCATGCTCCAAAGTCTGGTTCCTGCCTCAGCTAGGAAGGGTCTCTGTAGCTGTACAATTGGATCATGACAGTGTAGAGTGCACACTTGGCTTTGGTGCGTTGACTGGAGTGATGTTTTGTCATCCTGCTGCTGGTGATCTTTAGACCAAGCATTTATCCATAAACCATTATACATTTAGCATGGGTTTTCCCTATCTTCCTGTAACCTACATTCACCACAATTTTTCTCTATCAACAATGGCAAAGCCTTTTGAGTCTCTTTACCTTGTTTTAATACATAATTATTTCATTTACCTTTGGGTAAGGCACCTGCAGCGTTCTGGGAGCAGATAGATCCCCTGAGCAGCAGTGATTTGTGCTGTACTATCCCCTCCTTTGTAATTAGGGTTTTCTCCCTTCCTCCTTCACCCCCCTGGCCTAACATGTCCTCTTTGCTGCCTTCCCCAAGTCAGACAAACGTGTTCCTTGGAAGGTCAGTGTAACCTGTAGGAAATTCCTGCTGTCTCTGAGCTGGCTCATTCATCACTAGTCATAACCATTCTGGAATGTGAACTCGTAGTCTGTTATCTGGCTACTGCTAGTGATGATGCCTGGAGACGACAGCTTGGTTTTCAAAAGCTGGGTTGACCCTGAGGGGCGAGGAAAACTTGTTTTGACAGAGCAAACATGACACGGAAGCAGCACAAGTGCCAATATGTGCAGGAACAAGGTGTTATTTTCTCAAGGTGGATTTTTTTTTTTTCCCCAACTGGGGGAAGCACAGCAGTGTACGGGAAACAAAATATTTTATGTTTTTTCCTTCCCCAAAAATGCAATTAAAGCACAAAGGCTATCTGTGTGTATTTTGAATGAGAGAAAAAAAGAATGAAGTGGGTTCATCTGGGAAGGGAGAAAGGTGTGTCCTGCTCTCATTCACCTGTCCAACAGCCAGGTTGGGAGTTAGTGGTGCTGAGACCCCCCTGCTGTCCTGTCCTTGTCCTCTCTTTCCCCGTCTTCCCTTTGGGATGTGCTCTGTCTGAACGAGGACTCGCCGGGGTCTCTGGCCCAGTCCTATAAAGAACAACAATCTCAACTCTTGACCCTGGTGCAGTCATTGTTCCTACATGTTCTGCTTCCCTCAAAGACAGGACAGAACAGATGACTGTGGATATTTTAAAATGCCAGCCTGACTTTGTGGCATTAGTATAATTTAAGCCAAGCACTGCCAGTTAATTCACTTTGCTTTCTACTGTCTGAATATCTTGCACGCCTTGTTTGTGGGGCTCAAAGTCTTGTGGTTCCATGATACCCCTGATCCTGCTAAGCCACCGTTTCCAAATTGGAGCAGCCACATGCTTCTCCCATCACTGGTGCATGGCCTGGCCTGCGTCCGGGAGCTGTGGCTGTCGCTAGCTGTGTCAGAGAGAAGGAAATGTCTCTCCTGCTCGAGCCATGGTGTGATGTGGCTCTTTTTTGGAAAGAGAGCTTCTCCCTGGGAACCAGGACTGCCACTGAACTGGGAAGGAAGAAGCAAAGTGCTGAGGCAAAGCACTCTGTGGATAAGAATAGTGTTTGTGAAAATCAGGAGTGGAATTTGCTTCTTAGTAGCCTCTCCCCTTTTTCTTTTTCCAATGACATCTGCCACAGACCGGTTTTAAAGTCCCTGGTTCTGTGTGCTGCTAACACACCTGATGGACCTGCATGGTATTTGAGAATGTAAGTCAAAAAGATAATCTTGAGCATTTTAGCAGCAGCTTAGGTCTTACAGAAATCTGTGTTTGAAGACAGAACCTGAAGATATTTAGCTAAGCAGACAAGATCTAGTAAGCCCCTTTCATAGTCCCTGTAAAGCACTACAGAAGTCTGAAGATATCTTTCACAACTTCAGTGTGAAGCTGAAAAACACTTGCTGAAGACTTAACAGCATGCTGTGATTGTGATAAGTTAAGATGGTTTATGTTTTAATGCTGACAACTGGCTTCCTCTTCGTGCTGGAACCAGTCCTGACCTCAGAGCAGTGTCAAGGGGAGAAACAGCATCTTCCCGGGGCTGGTGGGAGAGAAGCAGTGGGAAAGTCCAGCCGTGGGCAGTCCCATGCAGGATGCTCCTCTGTGTAACACCCAGTGTCCTCCAAGGTTAATTCCACTGCACAGCTGCACTGCTTGGGGCAATAAGGATGCATTAAAGAAAAAGGGATTTCCCTTCTTGGGAATCAGATTAGAGCAGTCCAGATCAGGCCAGTTCTTTTATCTCATTCTCACCCTAACAGGAAGTTTAGACACCAGTCCCCAAAGGTCCTTTTCTGGTCAGAAACATCTGCGAGGCACTGAACTGGAGCAGTGTGGGGATAGTGCTGGTATCCTGGCTGGTGGGGAGATGGACGCTGCTGCTCAGTGTCTCGGGAGAAAAACGAGGAGGCTGAACATCCAAACACTGGAGACTGCTTGGAGTCATGGATGGATCGCAGGCATGAGTGGCAGAGTCGTTCCTAGGGAGCAGAGCTGCCAGCAGTAGCACTGTCACTGCAGCACTGTGTTCTCCAGCACGTGGGAGGCCCCCCGTCCTTGACCTCTCTGCAAAGACCTCAAAATAGGGAAGGAAAAGAAAGAGTGCAGCTGAAAGAAAGGTTATTTCTCTTGTAACACATGCTGTCTGAGCATGGATCAGACATGATGTGTTCCAGAGAGTTCTTGGTTCAGTGTTATTCCATGGAGAAAAACCAAAAATAACTCCAGTAGAAGGTTGAAAACGCAGTGTCTTGGTGGTTACTGGGTGGGATTCTCAGCACAGAGGTAACAGAAAAATAATAGGAGCGGATAAAAATGAATGACTGTTGATCTGTAACTTGAGTGAGAGGAGTTGGTGGTCTCAGTCCAATCCTAATTAGATCAGAGCTCACAGCATGGAAAACCTGCAGTGACCTTGCTACTGCAGTGGCTGGAGCTGTAACAGCTGATGGGGAATGAACTCCCCTGACACAGAACTGCTCCTGAAGTTGGGCTGGGGGGCTCAGCTTCAGCACGAGGCTGTTCCCATCACACAAACAAAGCAGCTGTTCAGCACATCAGCTCTTTGTGTGTTTGCTGGCATCAAGACTTACAAGACTTTATTCTTTTCCCTGTATCAGACCTCTAAACCCCTCCAGGGACTGGCTGCATTCACCACAGAATCCTATAGAACTGTCTGGTAGCTGATGTAGCAGAACTTCACTCCAGTAAGTGGCATGAAAAGTAGCTCTGATGAGGTGCCTCTCTCAAATATTTTTCTGTGTGCACTAAAATCAGCTTTTAAAGTTGGTTCTGCCCAAGGTCACTTGAATATGGCCAGTGCTATAGAAGCCTCTAATGCTTTTTGCAACAATAATGCCTTCATTGTCTATGCAGCTAAATTGCAATCGGTAGAAATCCAGATGTTTGTCTGAAGGGAGACCATGTTGGGGCATTATTTACCTTACAGCTCACACCAGAGATGCAAACAACAGCAGCACATTTATCCCCATTTTGGCATTAATCCCGTGAAAACAATGGACCAAATTCATCACTGATAAAACTCCATTGTTTCAGTGGCGTCTCACAAGAAGAGACGTTGCCTGGTAGAAAGATGGTTTTGCCCCTCTTCTTGGAGAGGGTGGAAAAAGATTTTGTCTCCTCTGATACCAACACAAATGGTCTTCTAATCTCCACTGGCACACGAGAACAATTACCAGCTTTTCAAACCCAGTACATACAAAACAAGACAATAATCGTAAGGTTGCCAAGTGACATCCTTAGATCATTTCCACAGGCTTTTGTTGTCTTCTGTGTCTGGCCAGAATTCCTTTGGGCTCATTGATGTTGCTCTCTGTGCATCCCGTCATTTATTCTGTCCGACAGCCAGCGTCCAACGCTGAGAAATCCAGCAAAGGAAGGCAGAGGTCAGACTTGTGACATCTTCTGAGCTCCGTGTGTTTGTGTAACCCAGCAGGGTTCATTTCCATCACGGATGGAAAGAGCAGGATCGCTGCTGCTGGGAGGGAGGGTGGGAGCGTGGCTGGGAAGGGCTGTGTGGAGGCAGCTCTCATTCCGTGCTGGTCTCACTGGTTTCCTGCGAGGGCCCATTCTCTTTATGTTTTGCTGTTAGAAGTCTATCTGTGAAATAAATGGGGGAAAAGGAAGAGTGAGAACCTGTAGCCTCCCAAAGGGACACACTTCCCAGTGAGCGACTCTTTGTGAGCTTTGCAGTGGCTGCAGCCACGGAGGGAAAGGAGGAAAAGCAGTGAGAACGTTTTGGGTGCATGCTGGAAAACTGATGGAACCGCTGCGCCACCTCTGCATGTGGAAAGATTCTAGGAGCCTGTTTCTGCTCTTCTCCCCAGACTTGGCAGCTGATGGATATTCATGGCAGAAGGACCTCAGTCTTTGTGTCCAGTTGAGAACAAATTGTCCTTTTCTTCTCCTCACTCCCTGGTTAGTTTTCCCCAGTCTCCATTCTGCCCACAGCATTCTCCCTTGGGAAAGAATGGCTGAAGTGGGTTTGTTGCTGCAGCCAGTGTGACAGTTCCCTTGTCGTGTCATGGCATTGTTGGAACTTTCTGGCCTTTCCTTTGCCTTTCAGGGGAGTTACTCATAAAGAGCTTCTGGGCTGGTGTGCAGGAGATCCAATTAACTGAGCTAATCGTTCCCCTGATTTCCTAAGTTAAGGCCTGGTATTAACTAAGTAGTTATTACCTGCTTCTGGTTTGGCAAAGAGCACTGAGGTGACTCCTGATTTTCGTCTCGGTTTCCATGCGCATGCTGTGACACTTCCAGTTAAACACACGTGCTGGGAACAAAGATGAAACTTCCCTTTATGGAAGTGTTGGGAACGTGTTTGTGAATGCCTGGAGTATGCTTTGAGACCCAGGCATAGAAGCTGCCAGATACATTCAACATACCAAAATCCCACAATGAGTAACTCCAAAATATAGATAGTCTTATCGTTGGTCTTGCACTCCTCGTGTCCTTATCAGCAGTAGCAAAGGTTTGTGTATGTTACCATCATGGAAAACCAGCACCAGTGAAAGTGGAAAGCTGGACACAGGCTCACAATTCATTCCCTGGACTTTGGTATTCCTTGTCCTGACCTTAAACAGGAGAGGAAGCTGGAGATTTCCCCTAAAGACAGGCATCCAAGGTGACTGAAATACTCCTCCTCTATTTATTTAGTTAGTGAGCTACTTACAGTTTGCTGTCTGCACTCCTGATCTGTTCAGGGCCCAGCACATGAGGGAATGGCCCTGTGTGAAGTCAGTTCAGAGCTTGTGCATTCTACCAGAACCTCCCTTGCAGACAGTAAATCACTGTCCCCAGCAGGTTGAGGACAGCGTGGAGAGATAACAGTTCTCTGCCTTCCTGGGGACTCCAGGCCCTGCCTTGATGGAGCCTGGCTGCTGAGTAAACACTCAGGGAAACATTTTTCTTGTCCTACAGAGCTTGCAATCCCAGTAGACCAGAGGCAAAGGGGGAATCTGCAGGAAAACAGAAGCTGCAGTTGCTCAGCCAGCCATGCTTGGACCCCAGGGCAGTTCCCCACCCTCGGTGAGGTGTGTGTGTGTGTGCAGCTCCGGGGTCGCTCTTACCGAGTGTTCCCTCGCCGTAGCAGGCCTGGGGAGACCCCAGTGCAGCTCTGCTGTAGGGTCACACAGGGAGATACGAGTGATGGCCTCGTTTGAGTGTAAAAGGTGGATCTGCCAGGAGAAAGATGAGATGAAAGAGCTTTGCCATGAGCAGTAGATGACCAGGAAAGCGGGAAGTAGCTGTTCCACATTACGGAACAACTCCAGACTGGTCATGGCATTAGCTGGGTGGGTCTCACAGTATTTCGCCTGCCCTGGAGCCCTACAGCTCCTTTGTGACCATTCTTGTTTGTTCCAAAGTTATTCTGAAAGCTATAAAAGCTTTTTTTTTGGTGTAGAACCATTTCTCTGAGCACACCCGGTGCTCAGAAGGCTGATTAAGACAATCTGAGCCTCTCAGCCAGTTACGCAGCCAGAGGTGCTTTCCTGCAGCTGGAATCAGGAATCCAGATGATGTGTTCAAGATTTATGGTTTCCACTGGGGTTTATGCTGCTGATGTTTGTTCTGCTTCACACCACGTATTCCATCCCATAATGAGCTCTGTCAGGAGAAGAGAAAATAAAGCCATTGTTTCCTGGCAAGCTCTGCCTGTGCAGCCACCCTTTGGTGCCAGGAGTGAAAATGTGAATGTTCCAGAGTGTGAGAGGTGGCTGGGGGCTGCTGCCGTTGGTTTTGGGGAAAGGAGAAGGGCCTTAGGGTGTGTCAGTAAGGGAAGGAGATAAAGGAGCTGGAGGTTACTCACAGAAACAGGTTTTGGCCTGTAGCTGAAGGAAGACTGTGAACAGGTGGTCTTTTTCCAGGTTTCTTGACCCTCAGATTCTCTTCTGCAGCCGTGTTATTCAGAGAGTGATTTTGTGAGGTCAGAGATTGATTCCAGGTTTTTGTCTTTCTTTGAATACTTAAATGGGCACCAAAATGGGCAGAGGACTGTGTTCACCCTCATGATCACAGAGCATCAAGGTGGGCTTTGCTCTTGTTGTCCTGCTCCTCACAGTGACATAGGCACAGCGTCACCCCTGTGCAAGGACACGAGGAAATGGAGTGAAGCTACATAAAGGGAAGCTCAGATTGGGCAGTAGGGCAAGCTCCTTCACCCAGGGGTTGATCAGGCCCTGGAACAGGCTCCTGAGGGAAGTGGTCACAGCACCATGCCTTGAAGGAGCATCTGGAAAATGCTCTCAGCCAGGCTGAGCTGTAGGTGGTCCAGCAAGGAGCTGGGCTTAGTGATGCTTATGGGTCCCTTCCAGCTTGAGAGAGTCTGTGATCCCTGAGTCACTGGGATTGTGTGGGGAATGAGGGGAGTGAGGGGAGAGATGCTTCCTGCTGCACAGTGCTCTCCAACAGAGGCATGGAATTTCACCTGCAGAGCGTGGGCACTTAGAAACGCATTGTCCTAAGTAGAGCTGAGGGAACTTGGAGATTGGAAACATTAAAATACCACAGCGAAGGCTGCTCTTGCAGTATTTATGATCAGAGTGAAAGCAGAATGTACCAGAAAGCTTCTGTTGGTGTCTCTTAACTCTTCTCACGAGGTTTCCCATCCTTCATCCTCAGGAGCCTGGGAGAATTTGGATAGACTTCAACTACACACCCAAACTTTGTGTGATTATCTGTACTGAACATCTGACCCCTTTTGAGGTTTGGGCATCTTTGGGCAAATGGAATCTAGCAGAGATAAAATCAGGCTTTATTTTTCATGCCTGAACTTCAAAAGTGCCTGTTTTGGTTAATGAAGCTGTGGCATGCCCGTGGGGGGTTGTGTGCCTCTGGGGTCTCTGAGCAGGGCCAAATCTCTTGCTGAGAGTGGTGCTCCCTGCCAGTGTGCTGCCCACTGTTTTTCACAGCTCCATCACTAAACATCCCTGTTTTCTATTCAGATAGAAACATTCTCCTTGCTTTTATTTCCTGGATACTTTATGGGAGTGAATTTTAGCCCACGGTGGTGTTTGCCACCTGCTGATTCAGACGCCCTTTTCGGTTGCTGGTCCGTTTGTGTTCGTGTTGTGGAGTTCGTTACAAGTTTCTCACAAGAAAAGCAGTTCCTCTGTTGCTGTAAAATATTATCATTCCAACGGCCTCAATGAAGCTATGAGAAATCAGTATGACTTCTGATTTGTAGCTGAGGATTTAGATTCTCAGTGAGTTTTTTTAATTCCTCAATTTAAATTAAGCGAAACAGTTAAAGGAGAGTGTTAAATGAGCATTAGTGAGTAGTGAGAAATCACTTTTATGAGTCTTTCTCATCCTTTGTCTGTTATACAAGAGGTCCTAAAAATTTTCTGGATGTGCTAATAAATCATCTCAGTACTTGCAAAATGTCTTTGCTTCTTGAATTACACCAAAGCAAACTTGCTGAGATTGATGGGCCTTTGACCTGCAAGTTCCATAGGTGTTTATATCACAGTGAAGTGGAGGTGAAATTGGACCTTCTTGATCTGGCAACATTTTTGTCTCCACTTTGCAGTGATTTTGTTGGAGGGAAATGAGCAGGCAAGGTATTGCCCATTATCTGGGACGCAGTGAGCCCTCACTCTGCCTGTGTCTCCTCCTGTGGTAACACAAACAGCCCCAAAGCCTCTGCTCTGCAGGAGAAGCTGAGCACACGTGGGGAAAGGAGGCACCACGTGTGGGGCAGAGCTTTGTGCTTGCTCACACCCCTGTGCCACCCCTGAACCCCATGGAGCTGCTCTGGGGTGCAGAGGGCCGAGAGCAGCATCCTTCCTGCACTGTGTAAACACATCGGGGACAGGACACGTGGCAGAGGAGAGGCACAGGCAGAAAAGGGCCTGGACTGACAGACAGACAGACAGGGCTGCATAGACAGCCAGACAACAATTATAAATAGCACCCTTTTGAGCTCTGTTTGATGTGTTGCCCAAGGCCAGGTGGAAAATCTTTCCGTTGCTGCCTCTTCAGCTAATCGCTTTCCCCTCATTTTTCAATAAAGATTCCAAGTTTGGTCACTTCTTTGGCACATTTGTTTCCCATTAGAATACTTTGTGCTATTTCACTGTGTTATGCTAGATAATTGCTCTAATAACAAACCAAGGGAAAGCTTTTGAACATTTTAGGAAGTAATTTTTTCCCTTATGAAAATTCAGCGAACACTGACAGAGATCTGGGGAATAGTGAAGGAAAGGCAGAGGGAGAGAAAGGGGGAAAGGAGTGTATTGACTTTTATTGATGGTATTTCTGCACTTACATGTAAACCACATGCCAAAAATTTAATTGCAGTCCAGCTGAATATTTATATAGCACTTTATCACTTTCAAAGCTTTTTAGTGAGTATTGTTCAGGTGAACTTCACGGTATCCTGTGATTAGGGACACAAGATTATTGTGTTCTGCTGCTGCTGGAGAAGTGAGACAATGTCTTTTCTGACTGGCCAAACCGTTGCAAAGCAAAGATAGGAATTGAAGAGGTCCTCACTCCGCTAAACTTCCCCACTTCCCATATATCAAGGGCATGATTGCTTCAAGTGCCCCAGTAATTGTCCAGCTCGGCTTCCGCTCACGGCAGAGTGAGTTTTAGCAGAGTAGTGCAGGAGAAAACAATTAGAACATGTTTAGTACTTTCAATAAACTCCCCCTCTGTGTTTGCACACTGCCAAGATGCCTTTCAGAATTTAGTGTGGTCAAGGGGATAGGGAGATGAATAATACAAGCCGAGGAAAGGAGGCTTCGGGCTGATTTACTGAAGCCTCTTAGCTAAATTCTTTCCACTCAGACTCTGCTAGAGGTGGAGCTTTTGGTCTGCAATGCCTGTTCATTTCCCATCTTACACAAAAAGCTCCGAGTGCACCCACGGCTCAAAGTTTCTGGCTTGGGGGTGTCTGAGGTCAGAGACAGATGTTGATGGGGGTGCAGGACACACGAGGTGTATCCTGACCTGCCATTAGGCCTTGGCTGGGTTTGTGCTTTCCCATCATTTGGAACTTCAGTCCCCCTGTTTCACAAAGGTGGAAGGATGGCACTTCCCTCCTTTGCGGAGTGTTTTTAAATCCAGTTTGATTATAAGAGCTGGATTCATAGCTCTCGGCTCTTCTCAGAACTAACCTCTGCTCTTGTCTTCAAGCAGGAGTTTCACTTATTTATTGTCTTCCTTTTTTTCAAAGCATACTAATATTTGTGGAGAGGGGGAAGGAAGTAAGAAAATAATCTTCTGCTAAATTTCACTTATTTGACCTCTGGATTTGGTGCAGATGGCCCAGCTGCGATAGCTCCCCTGCTGTGATTCCATGGCCTAGATTCTGGATTTCCCTGTGAGCTGTGGTGTCATCCCTGCACTGAGCCAGTCCTGCTGAATCCCACACACCAGCACAGCGATTGCTGCTGCTGGTCCATCCCCACTGCCTTCCCCAGGGCCTTGTTGGTGTCTGGTTTTGGTTTCTCTCTGTTGGCACTGAGTTCTCAGCACAGCAGCTGCTGCCTTACACTGCCTTGATCCTGGTCTGGGAGAAGAAGGAGAGGCAGTAAAAGGTGTGTGTCTGCCCTTTTTCCCCTCTCCTTTCTGGGAAACTGTTTGGATGCTGCAGGATCCATCCATGGCAGGAGATGCTGAATCCATGGGTAAAAGGGACACTGCAGCTTTCAGCCACTTCTCTTCTGCAAACTCCTGAGCAGCTGACAATCCTTTGATGACAGTCCCAGAGAGTTAATGAACTAAAAGGGCTGTGGGTTATCTGTTCCCAGAGATTGGGGAGCATGAATTAAATGGTCTTTTGGAAGATGGGAAATAATTATTCTTCTGCTTCAAAGCCATGTCCAATTGAATGATGTCGCCAGCCCAAATCAGCAATCACGATCTCTGATGAAGACCCATTAAACAGATTGGGCTGAGTAATGCACAGGAAAAAATGTCAGGAGCATCTTTAATTCTGAGTCTCTCAACCCTACAATGGTCTTTTTTTCTTTTTTTTCTTTTCTTTTTTTTTTCCTAAAGAAACTCTCTAAGTGCCTCGAGCTTTTCTACCTCAGCACTTCCAAGCTGGAAATAGCTAGGAATGCATTTCTGCACCATCCCTGGTGGAAAGGCGAGGACGTGAGTAGCCAAGTTTCCTGGGGTATTGTCTGGGATATCTGAAGGATATTGTTTAGGATATGTGAAGGAAAGAAACCTTTTGGGAAAAGGCTTGGGCAAGACCAGCTGGCAGCCCCTGCTCTGGGATATTGTTCTCTGGGTCACTTCCTTCTGGCAGGGGATGGGAAGGAGGGGGCTTCCCCAGGGCCAACACTTTCATACACTTTAAGAGGAGGGAGAGTGTTGAGTGATCCTTACTGAAAGAAAGACACATTCTTCTGTACTTCAGCTATTGCAAAAGTGACATAATGAAGTCAAACATTAGGGCATGATCATTAGGGGAATTCATTAGGAACGCTTGGCTGTACAGTGAATTCAGTTGGAAGTTATGAACTATAACTCCTTAGTGTTACTGGAGAGAGGAAAATCTTATTGCAGTGGTTTGCTTTTTCACCCTATGAGCTGCAGCTTGAGGGATGCTGCACCGAAGGTGATCTGTGCCACTTGGTGCACGTGCCAGAGAAGCAGCTCCGTAGGTTGGGCTGCAGGTGAACTGACTGGATGGAGTCCAGCATCTCCTCCAGAGGACAGCAAGTTACAGAAATAGCAAAAGGAGACTGAGAAAGGCCCTTATTTTGGAATAAAGGAGCTGTCATTGGGGTCTGCATAGTTTCCTAGCGTGGCTCTTACAACTTGTGTAACCTGCTTCCCCATTACACCTCATCTTAATCCCTCATAGAGCAAACCTGTTACATCACAATATTCCCAAAACAAATCCGGGAAGGGGCAGTGGCACATGTGTTTTGCAGAGTTGGAGCAAAACCCCAAATGTTTTAGGGCTGTACTAAGCAGCAGCCCTGGGCTGGTTTTGGGGCTGTAGCTCTGGGGTTGTGTGAGGATGCTGAGAAGGAGCTGTGGCCCCAGCTGGAGCATCATCACTCTGAGGCCCTCACACCTGCTGGGTTTCACTGCCCAGCTTTGCTCAGCAGCCTGTAGTGGCTCATCTGGACCAACCTCACTGGCAGCAGTGAAAAGACATTGCTGAGACAATTCACCGTAAAGGAGCCGTCCAAACCAGGCCAGATGGTCTGGAAATGCCAGTTTCTTTCCATTTATGACAAAACGAAGTGGAGTTTATTGTCTCACCTGTAGTGATCCAACAGCAATGGAAAATACCTGACCTCTAATCTCAGAGGTCAATCTCATTTTCCTTCCCTTCTCACAGACACCCCCAGATTTCCATCTGTCACAGATGTAAAGTTTGAAAACATGGCTTGAGAGGTGTTTGCCTGATTGTGCAGCCTGTCTGAAACACAAACTTCAACAAATGCAAAGCATGGCCCTCCCACTGGAGACGAGGTAACGGAGATGTGTGTGTGGCTGGAGCACAGAGGTTCTCCCTGGAACTTGGCTTGGCTTTGCTTCAGCCCGGGGGCAGCGAGGGGATCTCCACATATGCTGGTCAAACACCACGTCCTTAATGCCAGCAGTGGATTGTCCACAGAAAACCTGGGGCGATGTCATTGGAGTGAAAATGAGTAGGTGCTGAACTCAGGAGGGTTCACCCAGGTCTGGAGCCCTGTTCTGGGCAGACTGCACACTGTGAACCCCACAGTGCTCTCTGTCCTGGGTGTTGAGGAATTACAATTTGAGGCCCGTTAGCCAAGATTTATTTATTGAAGAACCAAACCCCACTGATGACCCACATATCCATGGATCAGCCTTCAGACGTCCCACTCTGTGCTGAGGCACTGCAGGTGGGCTCAGCAGCTGATGCAGCACAGCAGGGAAGAGCTTCACAACAGAAATGTTTGTAACCTCTGAAAAATACCCTGGGAGAGCACAGAAATCACCTGGGGACTTTGAGTCTGCATTGGCTGCTCCGGTGCTGGTGACTGAAAGGGACCAGAGCCCGTTCTCCTCTCCGGGGTGTGATGCAGTCGTGTGTCCTCCACCCGGGTGTGGGCACGCTCCAGCTCCAGAGCCAGGGTTTGTGCGGGCAGGGTGGCAAACAATGCCTGCTTGTTTTGCCCAGCAGGTTGTTAAAACGCTACTTTGGAGGCTGTGTCATGGTGTTGGAATGTGATTCAGTGTGAAAGACTCGACGTGTTTTACAGGGGTGTCATGCAGGGCCCTGCTCGGGATGGGAGGGGAAGACTGCGGGGCACAGATTCCGTGTGCAGGAACGCTCTTCCCTCAGCCTCTCTGTGGACAGTTTGTTTTCTAAAGGTCTTCAGCACTTTTTACTCTCTGGTGGGGTTTATCCACTCTGCTCTACCTTGCCCTTGACGTGCAGTAGCTGAAAATCAGATCTGTAGTTAGCTGAGAACGTACCTGTGCCAGAAAAAGTCATTCTGCGACCTCCACTGAGTGTGATGCTCCTGGGAGCACACCCTGAGATCGGTCTGACTGTAATAATCAGAAAAAAACCAAGGGCAAAGCGGGGAAAAAATAAATTCCTTGGAAAAAGGTTTTTTGCAGGCAGTTAAATCCAAAGGAACATTTTCTGCCTCTGAAAACTGAAATGACTGCTCTTGCTTGTCCTGTTACCAGGTCTTTCTCAGACATTGTCACAGCTGGGTACAGGACAGGGGCTGAACCGTGGCCTCCCCCGAAATGACTTCGTATGGTTTGAGAAATAAAGGAGCCAGGGACTGAGCAGTGAGTGCCATGTTCTACTCTGCTGGGTTGGGCAGGGTTTGCTCTTGTGGCCTTCCTGTAAAGAGGAACAGTCCAGGGTTTGGACCAGTTTGTCCACCAGTCATCCTGGCCAGCCCTGTGTAGCTGGGTGAAATCCACTGGGGTTAATGGGATGCATTCCTCAGTGTGGTTGGATGGCAAATTTGGAGATGCTGGACAATTGCCTTGTGCCAGGCTGGAGTGAAAAATCCTGAAAAATGTCATGTGCTGACAGGCCAAGAGTAAAAAATGTTAAATTTTGCTCACTCGAAATGGTTTTTTTTGTCATCTCTATAGAAAGCTGAGAAAAAGGGAAAAATCAAAATGAAAGATTTCAGAATTTAATTAAATTGCACAGAAAGCTCATTTGAACAGAAAGCAAATGTTCAGTGACTGTTCAAGCAGCATGTTTTGCTTATTTGGGATTTTTTTTCCACAAATATTTTTTTTTAATTTTCTTTTTTTCCCCTTGTGTCTGGAAGTTTAGTGACACCAAACCATTCCTAGAAAAAAGGTTTTGGTTTGGACGAATCTAAGTTTTTCAACAACAACATATTTTGTGAGAAAATTCCCTGCTGCTTCTGCTCATCAATAAAGTTGATGAGTTTAACCAGCCTCATGGCTGGCTAGGGAAAAAAAGATCCCCCAGTTAGTGAAGTGGATAAATAACTTGGCACAAAGTCCTTCTCTGTTGACTCAGTTTACTTTGTGGACCCGGGCACGATTGTCATAATAAATTAAAGCATGAACATTCCCATTTGTCACTTCACCACTTCCTTTTGCTGCCTTCCAACATGTGGTAAAACCATTAGTTCTAACCGAGAGAAAAGAGCAGAGGAGGGGCAAAGAATGGTGCTGGGATTGAGGGGAGGGAGGAGAGGACTTGCGGGGTGGAGCGGAGGCGTTGCTGAAGCAGCTCCAGTTGGGGATTTGCAGGCCATGGTCTTATCAAAGCCATTGGGGTTTGTCATCTCCCTCTGGAGATAAAAAGGGCCTGGTGGTTCTTGTGGGACTCACTGACACCACCTTCCCAGTGCTCAGGGTGGCCCCAAATCTAAGAGGAGGGGAAAGCTCCTCTTGCTCACGCCGTGCCCCAGGATTTTAATGAGCCGTGTCCTGCGCTCTCAGGTGTTCCTCGCTGTCTCCTCAGCTCTGCACAGCCTCTCCTCGTTTCCCCGTGCCATCCTCTGCCGGGATTCCCCGAAGCTGCAGGAGGCTGTGTGCACATCAGGCCCCTCGCTGACAAGGTGTGAACAGATTAATGGCTGTCCCAGCCCACCTGGCCCACTGGGCTTTCCGGGGAATCCCCCTCCGAACTGGCGCCTGCAGGAACAGAGCGTTTCAGCTCTAAAGAGGAGCAGAGGTCACATTCACAGAGGGAGGAGGGTGTGGGGGGTGTTTGTGTGTGCTGGGACACTTGGAAGAATGCGAGTCTGGGATTTGAAAGCATCCCACTCCTGAATTATGATTATTTATTGTCATTAAAGTGCCTAAAGGCCCAGCCTCGTTGCGCTGAGGATTCTGCAGACACAGAATGAAGACACAGCCCCTGCCTTGAAGGTGGGTGAGGAAAACCTCCCTGCAGGGGGCTGGGAACAGGTGTGGCACATATCCATCAGCCTGATGAAGCTGTTTACAGGGTGGGTGTAAGTGTGGGCAAGTGCAGGAGATGCAGCAGGAGAAGGAGAAAGTTGGATGTCAGTTTTCATCTCCCTGACTCCTCTTCTAAAGTGAAGAAGGGGCTTTAATTTTTTTGTATAGATTATTTTTATTCTCACCTTTCTTCTCCGGTAATGATTATCCACAGGTAAGAAAAGAATTAACAGAGCATTTTTAGTGATTTTGCTAAAAATCTGGATGCTGAAAGACATGATTCAATAATTTATTCTCTATCTTTAAGCAAGTCACTTCTACTTAGACTTTTCTGAAAGGTAATTCACTACCTAGACCCCATAATCACTGTTTAAAAATATAGTGCTTTTTATCTTTTAGTGCTTCAGTTTTACTTAGTCTATGTGAATAGGGAAGCAGAGGAATAAAGGAAGAAGTTTTTGCATGAGCAGCAGGTTTAATGAAGCCTGGTGTCCCCGAGGACTTGTATCTCATGTCTTACAACCCAGCCAGCTTGTGCCATCCCTGTCCCTGCTGTGTCCCCACAGCCCAGGACAAGGTGTGGAATGTGTTATTTGGAGCTTTTGAGTCCTGCTGCTGCTCCTGCCAGGGAAACTGCTGCGTTTTCTGTGCCTCTCCTTCACTTGGAAACTCATCTGAAACCTCTGCCCCTTGCTCAGGTTTGTCCATGCCTGGACTATGGGCCCCAGAGCTGTGAGATCAGGAGGTCAATCAGCATCACACAGAAGGTGGATTTTTAGGGGGAGTTGGGTTTGCATAGGGATTCGCTTCCCTCC
Source organism: Ifrita kowaldi (assembly GCA_013398055.1). Taxonomy (NCBI): domain Eukaryota; kingdom Metazoa; phylum Chordata; class Aves; order Passeriformes; family Cinclosomatidae; genus Ifrita; species Ifrita kowaldi. The sequence goes on from VZRS01004671.1 coordinate 218,972, forward strand.
TGGAAACCTGGGGATAAAAATTGCAAGATATTGAGGAATGCTGTGCTTGTTACGGGTTAATGAAATACTGAAGCTCATAAAAGAGGGGAACAGAGCATTCTGCACCTCGGTGGGACATGGTGGCTCTTGAGTACTTCAGGCAGAAAAAGGAGCAGGAGAGAGATGTATAAATTTTTTCTTTCAGTTCTTAGAACAATCACCAACGAGAAGAAACTTGGCTATTCTTAGTTACATCTCGGGGCTCTGCATAATCTTTCCTGCTGAATTATGGAATATGATAGCTTTTATTAAATCCATTACAATTACAGCCTCTCTGCTGCACAGATTTAGAATATGGAATAACTAGGGTGCATAATTTCAAATAAATATTTAAGATTTTGATGCGTGATACAGAGTTTTAGACTCTGAGGAGATCGAATTATATTTGGATAGGGCTGTTTTCTTTTAATTCACACAAACTTTCCTATCCAGCTACTTTATAGTGCTAGATACTTCAAAAAAAAGTACTTCATTCTGGGGAAAAGATATGGGCTAGTGCTGTTTTGCTCAAGACTTTGTCTGTGGCAGTGATTTGGGTCTTCTATAAAGTTGCTGGACAAGAAAAGTTATAAACTTTTTTTTTTGAAAGTTTGGACTAATGTTAGGATTAGCATACAACTGGCAAAATTACTAATGAAAATTTTGTCAAAAATTAGTAAGTGCAGCGTTTGGAGAAGGTGATGTTGTTGCAGAATTTGGATTGTGCCTCTTTGCAGGGGGCCCAGGAGGAACAGGAGATCTGGATGTGGCTCTTGCTCTGGATCTGCAGCGAGTGGCTGCTGGTGGCTTCTCTCTCCCTCCCTGCCCTGCAGTGGCTTGGCTTTGTGGCCGCTGCTTCCCAAAGCCCCCTGGGGGTAGGAACACCTGACCCTACAGCAGCAGGGACAAGGACAAGGACAGTGAGAAACTGCCAGAGGAAGCCGGCAGGGACAGCTCCCCTTGCAGGCTGTCCAGGCACGTGGCAGAGGAGCTCCCGCAGAGCAGCAACCTCATCACCTCTTTGAGGAGCAGGGTGGCAACTTCTGAGCGTGAGGCCAAGAGGGAAAACCCCCGTGGGTGACTCTGTACTCCTCCTTTGTCTTCCCCACACCTGCTCCCTCTTCTCTTCCGCTCTCCCCACCCGCCCTCCAAGAAGATGCTCTGGGTGTTGGCTTTGCCTCGGCTGCCAGTGCTCTGCGGAGACGTGTTAATGATGACTGGCAGCTTTTAAAAGCCCTGTTTCAACACCTTGCTGTCACCACACCTCATACTTCAGCAGCTTAGCACATGTTCCAAGGTGTTTAAAGAGCTTCCCGTGCAGCCCTTTTCCAGGCACCAACCTCTTGCCAGGAGCAGTAGCGCTCCTGACCGCGCTTTTCTGGCTGCGACCTTGTTGGTGTTTGCCTAAGACATGTAAATGAGCAGCGCGGTCGTTAGCGAGAGAAATGTGTAATGTTTTCCATTGTGTGGCAGGCTCGGAGCTGACAAGAGCCGAGCTCGTGTTCCAAAGTCTAAAGCAGTTGGCAGGTTTCTCAGTACCAGTTTTTTATGCCCCCGAGTGGGTCATGGAGCGGAAGAGGGGGTGGAGAGGGAGGAACGTGTGCGGATGTGCGGTGGGGGCAGAGTTAGCGGCACAGAAGGGCCATTTGCAAGCCACCAGCTCCGAATGTCACTCGCTGGGCCTTGTGGTGCTGCTGAAGGGGCCGTTGGAGCGTTTGATTGACTCGAGGCTTGATGCTGCTTGCCACTTACCAGCACTTGTCTTTGCTCATTAGCAGGGGGATTGTGGGCAAATATTTAGATATTCAAGAGAGGAAATGTTAATCTTTGCAGTGTTCACTGAATATTTAAATGAGGCAGCAGGCAGTTCTGCTCTGTGTTTGACCTAGACTTACGGTGCTGAGCGAGTGTCTGGATCTTAGGATGAATTTAGAGTCCTGCACCTGCCTGCTCGTGGGGTTCAGTCATGTGGTGGAGTCCAGACGCCCTCAGAAAAGGCAGCACGGTCAGTCTGCACGAGCCCTGCTACGTGTCCAGGCCCAGGAGCTTTGATCTGGCCAGTTTTAGGCACAGAGAAGTGCAGCCCCCATGGAGCTTGAGGGACATTGGCTTGTTGGACACCCTCTGCTCTAGGTAGGACATGGCCTCGCACTGGAGGTTGAAGGTGACAACCACTGGTGGACTGGGCTCTTGGGGTGCTCTGTTTGATAGAAAATGAGGACATTTCCATGGGGTTTGGACAGGCAGCTCTCCCAGATAACAGTGCTAATTAAGAACTACAGGTGTTTGGAGATGAGCATGGCATTAGCCCACCTGTGTCCTTGGAGCATGAGTGGATTCAGGTGGGTTAGTCTGCATTGGCACGCTTGAAGCAGGTAATTAAAGTGTCTTGCACCACCTTAATACCCAGAACTTTTCTCTTTATTTACTCTAAATTTGCTTATTTCAGTTTTCTTTTTTCTTTTTTTTTCATTGCTACCTTCCAGCATTATTCTAGAGAGCAAACATGGAAGCAGCAAAATCTTATTTGAGAATGTTGCAGCTTTATAGAAGATGAACATTGAATTAGCAGTTCCTGGTATCAGCACTTGAATCTCGATTATTTTTTATCAGAATCAGATCAGGAATGTTCTGTTCAGGATGCATATCCTCTGGGATATTTAACATTTACTGTAGTTCCTTAGAGAAAACTCTTGACTAGGAGTTATGAGAATTACATTGTTGGTTGGGGTTAAAAGGCAAATAGATCTGTATACAAGTTAATAGAAGAAGGGCCAAGAGGATTAAATGTGGCAGCTGCTTATTTAACTGAAACTTTAAAGGAATATAACCTAAGATGGACATGGTACCACCTTTAACAGGGGTAGGTGAGTTCAGAACCTGCCAGGTGCTGAGCATCTGCCCTGACCTGACTGTGTTTCTGTGTTTCACAGAAGGCAATTCAGTTAACCTGGAATTATTTTCATTTAATTTTATTCAGTTGCAGCAAAATTACCAAGGAAATTATTTACTTATTCCTAAATACACTCACTGGCTACATCCTGACAGGATGAAGTGAAAAACATTTATATGGATTTTATTATTGATGGAGCTCCTAAACACAGTTTATGTTTTCTGTCTCTCTTATTCCAGTAGCTGCTAGTCAATTAAATATTTCTCCAGTAAATGTGAGGCTTAGAGAATCACCTGGGATTTGCAGAACTCCTTTTAGTGGGAATTAAAAGCTGGTTACTGTAGGTTTAGGCACATCTGACAGTTCCAGCCCTCTGTTCGTGGCTGTGCCTTCCTACCTGGGATCTCTTCCTGTTTTTTCCTTGGGCATTTTTTTTTTTGTCTTTATTAGTCTTTTTCTTTCTGTCATAGCATTGCTCTGGGGAGGACAGCCAGTCCTTGTTGCACTCTCTGTTTGACCTTCACTCGAGGCAGGGGTCAGGTTTTATTCCGCACGGGCCGGTTATCCCCTCGGAACGAGAGGCAGCAGAGAGATCTCGCTGGAACCAGCAGGCAGCGGTGATTTTAGTCACAGCCACAGCTTTTAATCACCCCTCTGCACACAGGCTGGAGGTGATAGGTGGAGATCCCATGTTTATCCCATCTGCTGTCCCTGGTTTGGGTGTTTTGGGTTGGCAGAGCTGTTCCACGTGCTCAGGAAATGGCTGCGTGTGTTGGATTTTTGCAGTGCCCTCTCTGAGCTGCTCTCTCTCGTTGTCAGACTTTGGTGTTGCTGCTCCTCCTGACTCAGGCTGGCACCGTGCTCCCCAAGCCCTGGCCCGTGGCTCTGTGCAGATGTAGGGCACTCGCTGCTCTAGGGGGTGCCAGAGCTGGGCAGAGCAGCCCAGCCCTCCTGCGCCCGCTGTCAGCTGCACTCAGAGCATCACACCGAGCCACGGGAGCTCCTGGGACTGTGCTTCCCCCGATACCCTCCCAGCCTTCCCTCCTCCTCCCTCTCCTCTGCCTGCAGCCGGTGGCAGTGCAGTGCTGGGACTGGGGGCCAGCGGGGAAATAACCCTGCAAGAGTCCAGACAAATTCCCACCAGTGGAGTGCAGCTCCCACAGGGAAGCATCCCCATCTTTGCACTACACCAGAGTTGTTCTCCAGTTGCTGGCACGCCTTCCACTAGAGCAGGCATTTGAATTTAAATATTGTAGTCTTTTCTCCACTTTTCCCTCCAGTTTAAGATCTCTGTCCCGGCTGCTGGTGCCAGACTGAAAATCTTAGTTCAGAAAGCAGCTGAGACTCTGCCCAGTCACGGAAAGTTTAACCTCTGTCACTTCTTGAATTCTAGCTTTGATGATTCAAATATAAAATTAATTCTTTAATGCTTTTTAGAAGCTGGTGTCAAACAGATCCACATACTTAGTTGCTGATACCTGGAGAAGTTTGTCTGATAAAACATTGTCACCAGACTGAGAGAATTGGGGCTGTTCAGCCTGGAGAAGGTTGTGTGGAGATCTCACAGCATCTTCCAGTATCTGAAGGGGCTGTTCCTCAGGAACTCTAGTGACAGAACAAGGGGGAATGGCTTCAGAGCGAAAGAGAGGAAATTTAGGTCAGACAGTAAGGAATTGTTCCCTGGGAGGGTGGGCAGGCCCTGGCACAGGGTGCCCAGAGCAGCTGTGGCTGCCCCTGGATCCCTGGCAGTGTCCAAGGCCAGGTTGGACACTGGGGCTTGGAGCAGCCTGGGACAGTGGAAGGTGTCCCTGCCATGGCAGGGGCTGGAATGGGATGAGCTTTAAGGTCCTTCCAACCCAACCCATTATGTGATTCTGTGATTGATTTGGATGGGCAGTAACATGTGCTAGGACAGATTGAATGTTGGCTTGAAGATGGTTTTACAGAGGCAGGATGGATTCTGTGCTGCTGGAACTATTCTCCTTCCCAAAGGAATTTACACTCCCTTTAGCCCTCACTGCTGGCCTCCCAACGGGAATTATTACGTGGACTTTTACACAGCAGTGAATGTCTGTGTGGAGAGACTCTCCTGACCCCAGGATTGTTCCTCTCCTGTTTTTTCCCTTCGTTATGCTGTTGTTGGCTCATTGATTTTGGGCTTTGCTGTTGTTGCTTTGGTTTTGTTATTTTGCAAACAAAAAAAGTAATAATCAAAGAAATGAACCTTCCCTTCATCCCCACCCAAACCCAGAAGCCAGAAACAAAGCAGGCAGTCAATGATCCTTGATTGCATGTGGCAGGAAGAAAATATTGGATTGAGTTTCCAGAGTGAGCCATTGTGAACTTGAAAGGGACGTTGTCAAGTCATTTGATTTTCCCACAGAGTGTTGCAACCTTCCGAGGAGAGGAGAGTGTCTTTTTGGTGTGGTGTATGCCAGGCTCCAGGAAGGAAAATGCTGCTGAGGCAGCGCCAGCTGGCTGCAGTCCCGACCTCCATTCCCAAAGCCAAGGCCATGGCATCAGCCAGGCTGGCATGGAGTGCAAACAAAAGAGTCTCGGGGTCTTGACTGCAGGTTCCCTCTGGAGCAGCTCCCTGTGAGGGAGGGGATGGCAGACAGGGAGGTGGGTGAAAAGGATATTTTCCCAAGTAAACACCGTTGAAAAAGGCCAGCGAAGCAAGGCTCATTTTGTTGACAAAATGTGGGGTTCTGCGGATATCCAAGACTCTGGGGAGCAGTCAGTCTCAGTGAGAGATTTCAGCAGGAAAAGTCTAAATCCTTAATTTTTGCAAGTAGCAAAATGGTAAAAGTTGGCAGTGTTGAAACATATTTTGATAATAATTCTATTTCAGGTTTTTTATGGGATGGTAAATTTCTAATTCTAAGATGGAAACGTTTCATTTGTTTGTACTATATTTATTATTGTGTCAATATTAGCTCCAGTAAAAACATAACTGTTGATATCAAAGTGAAACCTTTGAGCCCTACTGAACAAGCTGTCGTTCCCTCAGTGTTGCTGCATTTGGGTAGTTCTCAGTTTTCCATTTCAGGTTCTGGTTTAGTGCAGTTAAGTTTATTTCTTGGATTATGAAGATTCCTATGGAAACTGCTTCCGGACCAGTTTAACCAAAGTCTGCTTTGGAAGCATTTTAACTGTGGAGACACAGTTTTATCTATCCTTGTGTTTTAGAAGAAGAAGAGGGCCTAGATAATAGTACACAGAAAACACTTGGGTTGGGGTGTGAGGGTCACACTACCTGGGATACAGCCCCATCCACCCTTTGTGGGAGGGGAATGCTCTTGTTTTGTCTGGAATACTTACTGGGAATGCACAGGAAGGATGAAACATGTCCCAGAACTCCTTAAGGTTCTCAGGAGCAGGAGGTACATCGAGGAGTTAAAGGTGTATTTCTAATCACTGGAGAAGGAAGGGAGGCAGTCAAAGGGAAGAGGAAAATTCCAGGGCAGCTCAGTGTTCCTGTGCTCCATCTTTCTGCTTTTGCAGTAAACGCTGGCAGTGGTTCCTGCTGCAACTTTTTCAGGTAATAAGGGTGAGGCATTTGGGTGCCAAGAAGTGGGAGTAGGGATGGATTAAATGGATCACATCCAAGAGCTGTGGAGAAATAAAAGGTCCAAGGTGTGACTTAAGCAAGCACCCTCTATGAGATTTACTAGTAGTTTACCAGAGATAGCTTCTTCGGGCTCTTCAAGTAATAATCAAAATTGTAATTTCTAAAAGTTTTTGTTTGGGTTTCTTGGGTTTTTTTTCCATTTTTGGCAAACTTTTTGCAGACAAGAGAAGGCAGGATTGGGACAGGCAGGATTGTGCTGAGCTGTACAGTTGAGTGCTGTGTGTTGTCTTGGAAATTACTGACTCCTGGGCTGTATTTCAGTACCTGGTAACTAAAAATGGCTTTGTGGTCAGAAAAGCATTGATGTTTGCTTCAGAGGTAGTAGGTATTGGCAGATGCCCAATAAAAGGCAGAACAATTATATCATCTGTCAAGGAGACAGGATGGTGGGTTTCAGGACTGCTGCCTTGTTTATGATGTAGATGCCCACATCTGTTAATTCTATTCTTAATTACCTGTATCAGTCTGGATTTGCTGCTTTTGTTTGATGCTGTGTTTTATCTGCAATTGCCTATGTACTTTTATTTCTTTGGAAGGCAAAAGGTGTAAGAGCAGCTCTTGGAGTCAGTCTTTATAGAGTGCTGTGCAGTTCCTGGTGACCCTGACCCACATCAAGGGATTGTGCCCAGCAATAATTAGTGTGTCACAAGAACCCCCGTGTGAACCTGCTGATCACTCCAACATCCCACAGCAGCTGTCCTTGCTTTCAGGGGAGCTGAGCAGACAGGAGGAACCAACAGGCCTTTTCTACTCCCTTTTTTCTCTGCTCAGGCCACCCAGATCTGTTTGTGAAACAGATCCTGGTGTTTCATTCCTGCTGGGGTTTTGTTTAGGGTCAGATGTGCCCTGAGCCCCCTGCTCAAGAAGGAGCACCTGCAGAAGGATCCACTCATCCTGTTTTGTCCTTAGTGGTTGCAGGATGTTGGTCCTGACCCACGTGGGGTTTGTGGTGAGGAGACCACATCCCTTTTACCTTGGAAGGCAAAGGGAGCTCCCCCCATGAGGGCTCAGGCCCTGTTCCTGCTGGGATCGAGGTGTGGTGTCTCTGCTGGTGTGTCACTGGGGTTTATGGCCCTGCAGTGACGCAACCCCGCAGTGTGCAGGCTTGGGAGATACCATCAGGACAAACGGAGATCTTGGAGCTCAGGCCCCAGCAGGCAGCTGGTGATCCCAATCACCTGAAGGGCAGGGAGCCTGCACACACCCTCTGAATGAGTGCACACTCTCTGAAATTTACATTTTCCTTGCAAATTGGCCCTGAAATGGCTCTGAACCCACTTCAAAATGACCTTGGGTCTCTGACTCGTGAACTGTTTGTTGCTGGGAGTGGATCCAGCTGCAGTTCCACTGCAGGTGTAAAAATGTCAGGTCTCCAAGAGCTAACCCAGAAATACCTACAACTGTCACAGGAGACATTATCAGCTCTTTGATCCTTTCCCTTGATTTTTTACTCTTTTTTCATGAGTTGCTGAATCTGTTTTGGGAATCCAAATCCCCAGTACGTCCCAGGAAGGGAGAGGCAGCAGTGCTGGATGGAGCTGGCAGCGAGTGGAGCGAGCACTCACGTGGCCTGAGAAGCGCTGGCCTCGCTGCCCTGTCCCATCCTGGCATCTGGCACAGCTGGCTCTGCACTGGGCCCCGCTGCTGGGTGGGTCAGGACACGTTGTGCCAGGCCTGTGACTGACTGCCACACGTTCAGCAGCCCTGTCTCCGTGTATCCCTGCACTTCCACATTCCTTTCTCTTTTTATGTGGTCATCGTCCTGTGCCTGTCTCTCCCCTCTCCCTGCCCTCAGACATCACTGCAGCGTGTGCATTGTTCCCAAATGTGAATGATCTTATTCTGATAGTTCTCTGCCAGAGAGAGAAACTTTTTTTCCTGTTTTTCCTCTCCCCACTTTTCCTTATGCTTCCTTTCCTGCTTTCCTTTATCAATCCCGTGCTCCTTTTCCCTGTCTCTCCTGATCTGAGCACATTACTCCTGTTAAAACTAATGGCTTTTACCTGCTAATGGGAGAGCTGTTTTGTCCTGTCCTTTGCTCTTTGGCAGCCCCTGAACTTTGCTGTTTCCTGTGGTGTTTGATAAGTTTGGAAACTCCTTTGGCAAGCACTGGAGCAGCACAGGACTCGCCTGCTCCATATGTTTGAGTGGATACTCACAGCTCCTCTTGGACCATCACACCTACACGCTGTCACAGTTCAGTCCTGACAGCCCTGCAGAGCTTTTACTGAACATCCAGCTACAAAGCGAATTTTATGAGCCATATTATGGGTACGAAGCAGCTTTTATTAGGGAGGGATGTGCCAGGGAAAACCCTGCACTGGAGATTTCCCAGTAGGAATGCGCACTGCGTCCTGTTTTCAGTCGATGTAAGAGATGGTTCTTCCCTTATTCTACTTCTCATGAAAGCTGAACAAATTTTGCATTTTTTAATCCCTTCTCTGGGTAGAAGCTTTGGTGAGGCAGGGTGATTGAACCTCGCTGGTGTTTGCTCCAAAACACCAAATCAGCAGGTGCTGGATGATCCCTGAATGCTGCCCATGTGCTTTGTGGGAATAAAGACTGAAGAAAGGAGAAGGAAAAAAGCAGCTCTGTTTCCTTATTGCCACTGAATTCAGAAGGCAACAAAAGGGTTTAGTTTGTCAGAGAAAAGCAAGGCCAGCTTTAGCAATGTCTCTGAATGCAAAAATATGTTCCTGTGTTGGTATTTTGTATCGTGTGTGTCATATATTTTTATGGAGTTTTGGACTTACTTTATTTACATATATTATAACCTCCCTACTGAGTAAACAAGAGATGCCCAGCTAAGCAAACAAGCCCCAGGGTGATGGGAGAGCGAGAGAGAAAGGAGAGGAATAGGGAGAGGGAGAGGAAAAGAGAGGTGGCAATAGGAAAAGGGTAAACAGACAAGCACTAATTAAGGCCTTCATCACAAGCAGGGAGATGTGCGAGGCTGACAGTCAGTCAAGCAGATAAGGGGAGATGAGTTAAAATCTAGCCCCAGGTTTTGAAGGCCCCGGGGCCCTGGCAGACAAGAGCACAGTGAAGCACAGGAAGCCACTGAAAGGTCATTTGCATGAAATGATGTTCAGGATCTTTGCTTTTGTTGTTGCCCTGATGGCTTTAACCCGTTCCTGGCCCAGGAAGCTCGCAGAGACAAGACACTGCACGTGGCTGGAAGACTTCTTTTGGTGGCCTTTCAGGGAACACTTCTCCAGGGAGTGTACGGGGAGGGAGAGAGGGCTTGCTTCCCCCTGAGGGTGAGGGGAGCTGAAATTCCTTGGCAAGGGATGGCCTCACTCTCCAGCAGGGCGTTAGAGGGAGAAATCACCACAATAGGAGACTCTGGGCATGAAATGAGCCACAAGCTTGCCAGGCTGAGGGAAGGTGCGGTGACCTGCATTGGTCAAAAACATTCAGGTATTCGAGACTGAGTTTTGTGCATCTTTCCAAGAGCTCTGGACACAAATGGGAGTTTCCATTATGGAGCAATGTCAGAACCTATCGTCACTCGCCCTTGCTGTGGTGTCACAAACATGTCCTGACTGTCAGGAGCACTGTGCAGGTGGCTCCTGTCTGCCCCTTCAGCTGCAATTGAAAATACATCCCAAAATTTTTGCTTAGCAAAGAATGGGCAAATTGTAGTTGCAATCTCTTCTCCCTGAGCTGCTCCAGGAAACAAGATCTCGCTCAGCTCTCCGAGGGAATTCTGACACTCTAATTATTGTTCGATGTTCTCAATGTGCTTAGGCATTTGGGCAGGTTGTAATTCTTAGTGACATGGCAAGAGAAATGAGCACAGAAGTGCTCCCCACTTTGGAATAGTCAGGCAGCCTCACACGCTTCTTTCCAGCCCCCACTTGTGTTCAGACATTTGGGAAGTCACAGTTGTTACTCTCCCGCTTTTCCTTCTGAAACAAAAGCTGGTTAGAGCCGAGTCAGTAGATTAAATGGGGGTCTGGGCTACTGGACTTCAGGGTTCTGCTCCAAACCACGGCCACTTCATTACTGCCTGACCTTCTCCAGCTCATGTCAACTCCCTGAGTAATGTATCTCCCTGCCACAGCAGGGCAATGAGCTGTACTTGCCTCCAAGGCTGGAGATGATTGGAATGATTGTCTCTGGGATTGTTGGGGTGCTCTGGGATCGCTGGGTGGAAGGGCTGGTGAACGTAAAGCAGTGGTTAACAGTGGAGCAGATGGTGGTGAGGCTGGATGTTTAAACTCCAGGCTTAAGGCCAAACCATGTTGGGAAGCCAGTGAGGTCTTGAGAGATGTCAGCCTGTTAAAATGTCAGATCTCACAAGGAAAATCTCACTGAGGATTTCCAGTGGGGTGAGCTCCATTGAGATAATTTCCAGGTACAAACCCCTTCCAGTTTCATATCAGATTCCAATCTGAAGTCCACCTTAGACTGAGGCAGAACAGACCAGGGGTGTTTTGGTTGGCAAGCTCCTGGATTTCCCATTAGAACCAGTGCTGTCCAAACCAACATTCCCAGTTCAGGTGTGAAGGTTCTGGCTCAAACCCAGCAGTAGCAGATAGTCTCGTCTAGTGCTGTGGCCACAGCTTTCCCAGGATGCTGGTGTTTCTTTCCATTTCTCTGCTTCTAGGACACGAATCATCATGAAAACAGAAACTTTTTTTCTTTAAAAAATGGCAAAAAAAGTTTCCAAACTTTCCTTCTGTTTCACTTTGCCTATAGCTCACCCTGCATTCCAGTGCGGTGTTAGGGCATGCTAGGATCCCATTTAGGGGAATATTTTTAAAAGCTCCCGTGTGGAATCAGTGGGGATGATGGCATGTGGGATTACAGGTAATTGTTCTGTGTTATGAGTACAGTGTCATGATTGAGAATGGACTTGTCTAAAGCAGGAGCTACGAGCACATGGAGGAGTAGCAGGATATAGATAGCCCTCGGCTAACTGCTCATTGCTCCTGCTCTCAGTAGCATTTTAAAAGGCCACTGTCATCAAGTAATTTTTCATCTAATTCATTGTATGTAATAGCTTCTTTAAGAGCCTGGAAATGATTTTATTTGCCCTTTTACTCTGGACAAACAGCAGTTTCTTTTTCTTGGCCTAACATTCCATTGGGAAGACAAACCCAAGCCCTGTTCAGAATGTTTTTGCTTCAAATTCCACATAATGCCAGTGCTAGCATCAGCCTAAGAGGAAGAGAGTTCTGAAAGTGTGATTAATCTGTTCAACGTATGACCTTGAAAGCTGAGCAAGTGGAAAGGAAATATTGATTATTAAAGGTGAGGTCTATGGTTTGGAAAGAAACCTTATGTTGGTGTAGTAAGAGAGATCAGTGAATTCATGTGTTGAGGGAAGTAATTTGTATGAAAGAAGAGCCCCCGTGATCATTTAAGGAGGAAATATGTGTAGTTCCATTCTGTGCTTTATGGGAACACACTGCTGTTGAAAGACAGTCCTGTAAAAGTCCTGCACTCTAAAATTCTAAACTGAGCCTGTACCTCAGGGCAAAACACAGCCTGGAATTGCACATTTCCCTTCATACCGGTAGCAGAGATGGCCAGGGCCGAGGATGTGGAATGGACTCTGTAAAGCAAGTGGAGGAAATATTACCCTGCTGCTTTCCAGCCTCACGTTTGGCTGTCCAGAGTGAGTCTCCAAGAGGACACTTCACCCTCCTGTGCAGGGTGGTCTCGTTCTCCAGGGACTGCGCTGCCCTTGCCAGGAAGAGCAGCCCGGGCATCCAGCACAGCTCACTGAGTGAACCAGGGGGACTCCTGGTTCCAGCAGGCTTTAAGTAACCTTGGAGGTGGAACTGAGCAAAACATTTGCCGATGGCAGCAGAAGTTGGAAAAATATCGAGGTGTTTTTCTGTCCTCTCTTTGCTCTTCAGCTTTAATACCCAGTGTGCCTAAAACCCTGCAATTCTGGGTCAGGGAGGAGAATCAGCCAGAGAATTGTTATGGACCAGGAGTGTGTTAAAAAACACCGAGCTATTTGCAACTCTCCATTTTTCAGTTCTCATTTTAAGACAAGGCCAGCCTCTGCCACGCCAGCGTGGTGTGATCCGTGCCCAGCAGTGTGGCACAGGGTCGGAGAGGTTCACTCCCCGCAGGGAGCAGCTTGTGATTTCCCAAAGCCCAAGCAGGCGATTTTTCTCTCTTTCTCTCTGTCTTTTTTTCCCCCTTTCCGCCTGGGAAGGATGCAGCATCACAGACCTTGTCACCCGGAGCTTAGAGGACAGCAACCATATGCCTTCCGACCTGCCCTTGCTTTTCTAGGAAAGCTTCAGCCTGCTGGGCATTTCCTATCAGAATCGTTAAGGGAGAAGGGCTGGGATGTGGCCCAGGCTGGCGTTGCTCTGGTGCTGAGCAGGGGTGGAGGGAAGGGGGAGCGCAGCAGGGGGAGGAGGGTGAGGAGCCCGGGCTGCCAAAGAGGAGGAGGAGGGCTGGAGGAGAGGCGAGATTGGCATCTTCATGTGCAGGGGGCTGGCCAGCGCCGGGACAGCCTGATGAGCCCGCGGGCCCCGATCTCTCGGCTCGCGCTGATTGCAGTGATGGGCCTGTCTGGTGGCTCGGACACCAGCGCTCATTATCGGGCTCCGCAGCGTTCACAGCGGCGGGGGAAGAAGGGATGGAGGAGGTAAAGAAGCCCTGGAGTCATACGCGCACACGAATCAGAGACAGGAAAGGCAGAGAAACAGCTTTAGCTCCAGGCTATTGATTTTGTTCCCTGACACTTGCTCATTTCCCACTTAGTGCTTCTCGCTGTGGTACCTTCCTGCTCCGGCTCCAGCGGCTCTCCGAGAGGGAAGAGTGCCCCCGGAGTGGCAGGGGCTGAGCAGCTGATGGGTTCTTCCAGTGATTTGGAACCATTTTGGAAGCAGTCCTGAGTGCTTGCAGCAGCACACGAACACCCACACAAGCACATCTCCACACTCACCAAAGAGACACTTCAGGTGCTTCTCCCACTGATGTGCACACGCAGCCCCTCCGTGTCTGTACCTGGGCTCCTTAGGTGGGCTTCCAGAACCTCCTTTGCTCCCCCAGCCTCTCCATCAGTCTTGTCCTGCTGTCAAGGTGGAAGAATCTGGAGGCAGAGCTATCCAAATAGTCTTCCTAGAGAAGCGATGTGGTTTTGCAGGTATGGCCCCAGCATTGCGCTGTCGCTACCGAAGCAACAGCTTTACCCTCGTTTGCACTGTGGGCCAAAGCACCGGGACAGCAACATGGCAAAGGCAGCATCAGCCTGTTAGTTTTCCCTTGGTTGTAACTGTATTCCCTGTGAACTGTTGTGGCAACAGCAGTTCTGATCTTTGCCCACTTTTTCTTTTTTTTTTTTAGTGTAACCAACTGCCTGAGCCCAAGGGAAGGGAAGGGAGCTGCTGGTGGGCAGGGGGGTGAAGGGACCAGGGCTGTCACAGAACAGCCCCAGAACCAGACTTGGTCAAAGTCTGTGAACCTCTGCAGTGCCTGCCCCTGTTTTCTGTCTTGTGAGAATACTGATGATAGCAGACAATTGTCATCACACCAGCAGCAGAAAGTTTAGGGACACAGAGAAGATGTGCTGGGTTGGTGCTACTTTGCTGTTAGTATCGTTTTCCTTTATTTAGCTGCTTCTGCTAGAGCTTCTCCACTCAGCTGGGAGAGTAGGAAGGGGCTTTGGGGTTAATGTAATTTCTTGGTCACCGTCTCCCTTCCTGGCCTGAACACACACAGATGCACAAAGACACACGGACATAGGAAACTTTCCCCAGCTTTGTATCGGGGGATGTTGGAATGCCATGGCTGGCAGGAGCTACTAACTGGATTAGCTGGTAAATCCATCTGGAGCTCCCAGTGGGAGGGATGGACAGGTTCAAAATGAATAACAGCTTGTCTGAAGCAGCAAAATGGATTATTTTATGAAAAAGAAGGGGGGGAAATACCCTCTTTCTTCTTGCAGGCTTTTGCCTGACACAGGGGGGAGTAGTTGCAAGAAGGTAACGAAAGAGAATATGGTTTTTGAAGAGGGAATGATTCTTGCTGACTTGCTAAATACAGTTGTCCATCCTTTTTCAGTGTATTTATCTATACCTCGGGTTCCCATTGAAGTGGTTTTTTACCTCCTAAAACTTCATTATGAATTTGAGGCTGTAAGGAGCGATGCAGCTTTTTTTGGTGCATTACTGCACCATTTTGGTTTATTATTGTGCAAGATTTAAACCCCTTCCAGAACCAAAGCCTTGGTGCTGCCCCTCAGGCCTCGGCCAGTGGGATTTCAGGCTGATGGAGGGAAAACAGTGGCTTGTTTAGTAAAGCTGGGCTGAGCTCAACCTCACCTGGGGCTCAGCAGCAGCCTCACCTCAGATTTGCCTGTGCAAAGGGAGCAAACCAGCAGGATCTGAATGTTGTAGAGGAGGAACCTCCTGACTATTGATAACCTTGAGCAAAGCTGCATTTGCTCATATTGCCTAGATAAGTGGCTGAGGAAACAGAACTGGCTTTTCCTCCCCCTGCCCTCATCCTGTTGCATAATTTTTCCCCCACAAAGCCAGATAAGCTGGAATGAGAAGGGAAGAACCTTTTCTTTTTTTTCTGGTTGTTTTATCCATCCACAGTGGTGCCAGTTCTGTTGCAGGATTACAAAATGCATGTGAGTGTGAGGTGCAGCTTCTGGAAGCACTTTGTTATCAGAGAATCATAGAAAGGCTTGGGTGGGAAGGGACCCCAAAGATCATCCAATTCCATCCTCCCTGCCATGGGCAGGGACACCTTCCACTGTCCCTGCTTGCTCCAAGCCCCATCC
>VZRS01004671.1:234528-255142 GCA_013398055.1 Ifrita kowaldi
ACCTCGGGTTCCCATTGAAGTGGTTTTTTACCTCCTAAAACTTCATTATGAATTTGAGGCTGTAAGGAGCGATGCAGCTTTTTTTGGTGCATTACTGCACCATTTTGGTTTATTATTGTGCAAGATTTAAACCCCTTCCAGAACCAAAGCCTTGGTGCTGCCCCTCAGGCCTCGGCCAGTGGGATTTCAGGCTGATGGAGGGAAAACAGTGGCTTGTTTAGTAAAGCTGGGCTGAGCTCAACCTCACCTGGGGCTCAGCAGCAGCCTCACCTCAGATTTGCCTGTGCAAAGGGAGCAAACCAGCAGGATCTGAATGTTGTAGAGGAGGAACCTCCTGACTATTGATAACCTTGAGCAAAGCTGCATTTGCTCATATTGCCTAGATAAGTGGCTGAGGAAACAGAACTGGCTTTTCCTCCCCCTGCCCTCATCCTGTTGCATAATTTTTCCCCCACAAAGCCAGATAAGCTGGAATGAGAAGGGAAGAACCTTTTCTTTTTTTTCTGGTTGTTTTATCCATCCACAGTGGTGCCAGTTCTGTTGCAGGATTACAAAATGCATGTGAGTGTGAGGTGCAGCTTCTGGAAGCACTTTGTTATCAGAGAATCATAGAAAGGCTTGGGTGGGAAGGGACCCCAAAGATCATCCAATTCCATCCTCCCTGCCATGGGCAGGGACACCTTCCACTGTCCCTGCTTGCTCCAAGCCCCATCCGACCTGGCCTTGAGCACTTCCAGTGTTGAGGATGAGCTTCCTGCGGTGGCAGGGGGTGGAGGAGGGGCTGAGAAGGGTGGGGTGCTGAGGGACCCTTCCCTGGTGCGGGGCTGGGAGCGTGTTGTGCCCTGAGGTGTGTGTGCTCGCATGCAGCCTCTGCCATGCAGTGACCTGTGTTATTTAGAGATTCTTGGGACCAAGGGTAAGGGCTGTAATTAATAACCACAATAATAATAACAGCAGCAATAATGAAAATTGTTGCGGTGCCGTTAAGCTGTGACCTAAAAAACCAGAATGGCCGATGAGAAGCCGTGGGTCTGATCTCTCCCCCTCCTCCCTTTCCACCCACATCTCTATGCTTATTTCTCTCTTTCTTATTTTTCCTTTCTTACTGATACGTTTTTTTTCTGCTCTGGACATATCCTTGAATCCTGGCCATTCCCCCAGCTTATGGGATTCCCATTATACACGCTTGATATTTAACAGCTTTGGCGTCTTCCATAGCTGGGAGTGAAAAGAGAAAAAACAGCTCAGAAACATAATGGAGCAAAATCTGCATACTGAGCCCTGGTTCCATGTCCCTTTACACTGTTTACTGAGATCTTAAAAGCTACGAGCTGTGGCATCTACTCAGACTTCATCAGCCCATGGTGCCCTGATGCTGGCCTGGGAGCTGCTGCCAGCTCCCGCTCGCTCCGCAGCCACCTCCTCACACCGGGAGCGCTCTGTGCTCCCCGTGGCCGCCCCGCTCCCTTCCCAGGCTCCTCCAGTGCCTGGGAGGGAGCAGGAGGGAGCCAGGGACCACCTCTGCCTTTGTGGGGGCAGGATGGATTCTCTTTGCCCTGGTAAAGGGCTGATTTCACCCTGCTGGGTTTGCTCAGTAGGTGTGGGGCGTGCAGTGCAGATGGGGTGAGGAGGTGATGGGCATCCTAAAATTATTGGCATCTTCTTCATACAAAGAAATGTTATACCACAAAGGGGTGGAAACACCTTCTCTGAAGTCCCATCTCCTCACATGCCAACCCGTTTTGCTGACTTAAGGAGTGCCTTGAAATTCCCTTTTTTTAGTGAGCTTGTCTTGGGGTTAGGTGGACCTGAGAGTCAAAAGCAAAGCAGTCACCATCCCCAGCCTTCTCT
Source organism: Ifrita kowaldi (assembly GCA_013398055.1). Classification (NCBI taxonomy): domain Eukaryota; kingdom Metazoa; phylum Chordata; class Aves; order Passeriformes; family Cinclosomatidae; genus Ifrita; species Ifrita kowaldi. The sequence continues at coordinate 236,380 of VZRS01004671.1, forward strand.
CCCACTCACTTTCCAGTTTGTTTTTTTTTTACACATGGGGTTTTTTCTTCTCTCTTTCCTTCTTTCTTTCCATTTTTCTTCCTTTTCCCAGTGGATGTGAGTTTTAATCAACAGGGAAGGAGCTGCACAGCATTCACCTGTCTGTCATATTAGAACTGGAGAAGTGTCCTCAGAGTATTTACTTAGATAATCTGTTTGCTGTCCTCCTTTACCTGATAAAATTCAAAGTCAGACTCTTGAGCATTTTAGTGTCATTTCTTTTGAGTCAGTGGGGATAACCTGACACTTCCAGAGGGCACTTCATGTGCCCAGTCTTAAATATTTATTTTACAAGAAGGTAAATTGCTCATTTACCAAGGCTATGAGGAAAATAGAGAGGAATTAGCTGGGAACCTTGGTTCAGACATCTGAGTTAGACCTGACTCATCCCGTGCTTTAATTGCCGGTGTCCTTAGCAGCTTTGAAAGTCTTCTGATGAAGCACCTTCTTTTCTATCTTCCAGCATCTTTCTTTCCTGGTTCCCATCTTTTATACCTCAGATAAGTCAGGCATTTCATTTTCAGTGCAAAAGCCAAAAGATTTTCATGAAGGTTGACGATGACACATCAAAAGCTCATGAAGATAAATGTGCTTAGGGCCTAGTGGTTGGTTACTGAGTGGGAACCATTGCTACCGGTCACCGCTGAGACTTCAGTTTTGCAGTATGAAAGGTTTTATAAGGTTTGTGGCAGCACCCACAGTTCTGTTAAACAGACTGAAAGTGCACTGGCATCAAGATGTGAGACAGCTGTTAACTGATGATTCTTAACAGCAAAATTCCCTTAGAGTCAGCCATGGTCAGCGTGGGGAGGTGTCCTTTGTGGGCCTTGCTGTGCATCTCCTTGGCTTTTTTCATTACCTCTGGCCCTGTAGCCCAGAAGGAAATTATCCTCTCTGTTGTATTCTCTCTCTTGGTCTATTTTCCCAAAGGATTTTTTCCCTTTGCCTTAAGGGCGAAGCTCTGGGTGAAGCCGTGTTCACCTAGGGAGGAACTTCACTGCAGTGCTGTCACCTTTGGGTCCTGCTGAGCTTCAGGGTTGGTGTTTGGGGTTTGTTTCATGCCTTCCCCATGAACTGACACTCATTTGGGACTCAGCTGTTTGGAAAGCCACTGCACACCAGAGCTATCCAGGCTGGAAGATCAGGATCTCAGGTTAACTCTCTCCTCTCCCAGGACAGCTCAGAGCATCCTCAGGCAGCTCCTACCCTGCCCTGGTGGAATCTCCTTTTTAATGGCACCAGAAAGAAGCAGCAGGAAATACAGAGTGAAGCTCTTCCACACAAGCTGCTGCCAGACCATTGCCCACTGTGTCTGGAGAACCCCTGTGTCCTTGGGTAAAATCCCTGATTTCCACACTGGAAGTGGGGTGGGTAAACCCCCTTTCCTCAGCTGCACCTTCCAGGCGGGTGGATGTTCCCATGTCTCTAACTCTGCACGAGCAGGTCAGCAGATTCTTCCTTCCAGGGCCATTATCCTGCTGCTCCCACAGCCTTAGGAACACAGCAGGGAGCTGCATCAAGGAAATGCATTAAGACGAATCAGCAAGAGAGAAGGGACCTCTGGGCCAGCTCCCTGCTTCTCAATTATTTATACTTCATAATTTCCAGCAAATCACTGGCTGTTTATTGGTGCTCATCTATAATTGAAGAGTTTCCTAGATCACTGGCCAGCTTTGCTTAAGTTGTAGCTGGCTGTGCCTGTGGAAGCTGTTAGGAAAACCCCAGAGGGAAAGGCAGGTCTCGGGAGTGGCTGGTCATCCATTGAGGATACACACTTTTAATTTTTGGCTTTTGTGGGCACCTGGGACTGGGAGCTATCCAGCATGTGGTTTACCATCTCCGTTTGACCACACCACGTAGGGGCTGCAGGCTGCAGCACCAGGAGGACCTTGATCAGGAGGTGTTCCAAGGATCCTGCCTTTCCAAGCCCTTGCTCATACAGTGTGCTGCTTGTTCTGCCAAAACAAGGGAAAAAAAGTGGAAGGTTGTGATGTTCCTGAAATTCTTGAAGAAGCCGTGAAAAAGGAGCTACTGTTCTGAATTGAGATGAAAAGCCAAAGCCTTGAAAACTTTAGAGAGGTTAAAATCTAAAGGAAAAAAAAATCAAGTGCATACTTGTGCAGGGAACAGAGTTGGCTTTGCATGCTTGGGATGGCTCCTTCATCAGGCCTGACTCCAATAACATTTCAGCTGCATTTTCCTCTTTTAACATCCAAATTAAATTGTTTTGGCCAGAGCGGTTGAACATTTCTGTTTCAAAATACCAAAATGGGCTATTTTGAAAATTGTTCTGTGATATTGTTTTCAAATTAAAAGATTATCTGGAGCCAGCTACTTCGGAGTGAACAACTTCACACTGGAGAAGCTAGGAAATTCTACTGAAAAAATGTTGAAATGTTCCCAACCAGCTCTATCCATCACTTCCTTTCACTACTACCCAATAAAAATAGCTCCCACATACCGCTGCAGTCAGGAGTGCCATGTTACAGAAGAAGAAATAACTAAGCCAACAAAATGACTCACATTCCAAAGATAATATACAAGGTAGGGCCTGGCCAACTGGTTCGATTCAAATTAGAACCAGCCTCAGTCCTCCTGCCCGAGACAAACTGATCACAAAATATGATCTGTTGTTGTTGTTTGATGTTTGCTCGTTGTGTTTTTGCACACTCCTATTCATGATCCCACTTCAGTGGAAGTAGACATGCCTGTAATGCTGCAGAGACTGCAACTGCTCCTCATTTTTAGCCTAACTAAAAGCAGGAAGCAGTAGGGCTGTGGCAAGGGGATTTGTTCTTGGAAAGAGGGTTTTTAGCTCTGTTTCAGCATTTGCTTAAAGTAGATCTAGAGCCTTGCACAACGGAAGTTTTGCTCTGCTGGGTTTGTGTTTTTGAAGCGATCTGTATTGAAGTGGCAGAGGTGGAACCTCCCGGAAAGCAGGCGGTGTAATTCTGTGAGACGTGTCACGTGTGAGCATGAAGAGCTGCAGCACTGCCTGCCCACGTGCCCTTAGAGCCTGAAATATCCCTCTTCATTTTAAACATATAAATCAAAGGCATAAAACTTGTAATTTTATTGTTGTTGTGAGGTACTGAACTAATACCCTGAAGTTTTTAGCTCGTTAATTCTGTCGATCTTCACAAAAGCTCTCGTTCCAGCAGAGTGAGTCCTTCGTGTAAGTACAACTTCTCAGCCAGGTTGGTAGTGCTTTTCGGAGCAGCTCATGGTTTAGGGTGAATGCATTTTAAAGCAATCTATAAATCTTTATGATCTTTGTTTTTCTTTCTCTTGCATGCATACTTGGCAAGCATTTCCAGTTTGCATCATTGAAAATTTGATTCACCTATGTACAATGGGTGAGATTTGTCCACGTCTGAAAAGGCAACATCAAGCCCTTTGCACCTTTTAAATCTTCAAAATAGGACTGAAGCAGGACATTATGGTTTGCCAGACCGTTGCACTGCCTTCCCCTGAACTGAGTTTCAGCCAGGCAGAATGAAAGGGGTGAGGGTGGAGAATGAATTACTGTGTCCTTGCAATGTGCTGTGAAAGAAAGAAGTGTTTTGGGGGCTGCAGTGCTGATTATTACTTACTTTCCTCCGTGGCTTTGGTTCTTTGGATCCTGCTTGGACAATTGCATCCCATTTGGGGCAGCCTGTTACCAAAATTTAGAAGCTTAGGAGAAAGTAAATTAATGTTAAAGGTCTACAGAGCCCAACTTCTGGGGAAGGGGTTTGAGTTCAGGAGATGTAGTTTAGATGAGCAGTGTGGATGGAGTAAGAGGCCGCAAGAACAGCTGAGAATGGTGACTTGGTGTGGAAAGGGGAGGTTTTTCTGGGCGTGGATTTGTCTGCTAGAGGGGCCTCTATACTAGTGGGAGTTTTCAAAGGGAGGCTGAACAAAATCCTGGATGGTGTGGAAGGCACGGCCACGGTCCAGCCTGGCCTTGGACACTGCCAGGGATCCAGGGGCAGCCACGGCTTCTCTGGGCACCCTGTGCCAGGGCCTGCCCACCCTCCCAGGGAACAATTCCTTCCATATATCTAACCTAAACTTGCCTTTTACAGTTTGAAGCCATTCCCCCTTGTCCTGAGGACTGTTGTATTTCAGAGAGTGCTGGAGTTGCCCAAAGTCTGAGGTGCTGCCTTGGGAGTGTGAGGAATGACAGGGACAATGCAGATGAGGATGGGACAGCTTCAGACTGGGACTGGACCCTTTTCCTTGGATCCGAATAAATAAATCCAGCCAGGGCGAGGGCACAAGGTGTTTCACAGGAGAGTTGTCAAAAAGGCTCTTGTGCCATATACCTTTGACTCCCTCTGGCTTTGAAGCAAGCCTGGAGCTGCCAGTGTTTATGGTGCTCGGTGGTGTTTAGTGCTTGGCTGTGATTAAATATCTTTGCTGTGTGTTAACTTAGTGCTTTCTGGGGACACTCGGAGGAGTTAAGGAAAACAAGCTGGAAATTAAAGGGGGTGATGGGAGTGCTGCAAGGGTTGTTGCAGCTGAGTCCCTCTTCCCAGCTCTGTGGTGCTCCAGTGACTCTCCAAGTCCCGGGGAAGTCCCACAAGGAGCAGGATGCTTTGGAAATGCCTATCCCTGAAGTGTCCAGTAGCATTTTCCTTTGCCCAAGTACTGGGGAACTTCTTAACACTGTTGTCAAACATCCCTGGTAAATGTAGTGATTATTGGACTGATCTGCACCAGGAAATAAATAAATAAAAGCCATAAGAAGAGAAAATGCACCCTCCCAAGATAGCTTTTATGTAGCTAGAAAAGTGAGGTGGTTTCCTGTTCTAAATATTTAACATGATGTTTATGATATGTCCTCTGGGGGAAGAGATGCTTGAAAGCTAATGTTTATGAAGTAAGTCTGGAGGGATGGAAAGGGGAGGCAGGGCACACTAACTAGGGAAAAAAAAGGGGAAAAAAAAAAAAAAGAACCTCAGGAGATGTCCTGATTTATGGCTTTACTTGCTGGAGAAAAATCTCTGTTTTGTTAAAAAGGTTGCAACTGAAGGAAAGCAACTTAAACTCTGCTCCTTTTGAAACCAGAAACCTGTTCCCTCAGTCCAGACAGGATCTGAGGCTGGGCCAGCAGGAATCTTTTACTGGCTGCTGCCTTTGTGCTTTGGAGCCCCGCAGAAGGGTTTGTGTCTCCACATCACGTGAGGCTGGAATGATGGGCTGATGGTTAAGAAGCTGAGCTACATTTCAGAAAGGAGGGGTGAGTTCAGTTTCCTACTCTGCCAAAGGCTTCTAGTGTGATATTTGGGTGTTTAATCTTCCTTTGTCTCTGTTCCCTGTCTGGGAATAGCAACAATTTCCTGATTCAACTGGGAGATTGAAAATAAATCACTTTATTGTTAAATAGTTAAAAAATAAAGGCCTGCACAGCCATTATTTCAGGAGGGGTGACTGAACTCCTTGTGAAGCACACTTGGAATGGATGGTGTTTTTCAAGTTTATTAAAACCAATTCTTGGCTTGTTTTACCTGACTAATTCTGCGTGTGAACTGCAACCACCCGGGACCAGCTTCACAGGTCCAGGGAAAGGTCTGGAGCCCCAGGAGGGGCTGAGGGAGCTGGGAAAGGGGCTCAGCCTGGACAAAAGGAGGCTCAGGGGGGACCTTGTGGCTCTGCACAACTCCCTGACAGGAGGGGGCAGCCGGGGGGGGTCGGGCTCTGCTCCCAGGGAACAGGGACAGGAGGAGAGGGAACGGCCTCAGGCTGTGCTGGGGAGGGGCAAGTTGGGCACCAGCAGGAATTTTTTCATGGAGTGGGTGGTTAAGCATTGGCAGCCCAGGGAGGTGCTGGAGTCCCTGGAGACATTTAACAGCCCTGTGGATGTGGCCCTTGGGGACGTGGGTCAGTGGTGGCCCTGGCAGTGCTGGGGGCTGTTGGTGTTCTTAGAGGGCTTTTCCAACCTTAACAACTCTGTGAGTCCTGCGTGGCTTTGCCATCCCTGCCACAGGACGTGGATCCTTTGTGGAAAGCTGGAGCTCTGAGAGGTGGAACAGCAAATGTTCCCACTGCTCCAGGCTTCAGCAGGGCGAGTTCCTGCCATTCCCTTTCCCAGCTGGGTCTGATGTAGGGGGTGTAAAAGGGAGGCTGCTGTGAAGGGGGTCAGTGCAGCCCCTGCCCCTGGTGCTGTGTCTGCTGGGCCCGTGGTGTTCCCTTGGTGTTCCCTTGGTGTTCCTTGGGCGTTGCCTTGGTGTTCCCTTGGATCCCAGCATTGAGGAGCCTCGAAGGCAAACATAAGAAATTTCCAACATAATTGTCCAAGATGAAACTCCCTGTGGCTTCAGCACTGAACTTTGAAGGTCTCAAAGAAGTCAGAGGCCAGATAGAAAAATCCTGTGTCTTAATCAATATTTTAAGTTTCTTCCCTGCGTTGTGCTCAGCCAGGCTGGGAGTCAGGCGTTTGTTTCAATTATTAAGTACAGATTTATGACCTGTTGTTTCCGTTGGAAATAGAACCAGGCTTGGGACCAGTTGTCTCCTTGCACATAACTGTGGCTGCAGTCAGTTCGTGCAGGTAGAAACGTGTCAGTCGTGTTTATAAATTCCCAGTTTCCTACTGGTTTTCTCTCTATCCTTGTGGCTCTGACCTCTCTCATCAAAGTGTAACAGTCCCACATCCCTTTTACTGGGGTTACTGTGTTTTGCACAGGACTAACCTGCATTGATGGCTTTTCTTTGGCATGCTCTCAGCAGGCTCTGGCAGAACTTCCCAGCAGAGAAAATCCCTGCTCTGTGACAGTCCTGGGCAGTCGTGGTTTGATGACAGCCAGGTCGGGTGGCTCCAGCATGGGAACGTTTCCAGTGCTGTTGATAATGACAGTGTGCTTCTCACTCCATTCCCTGGGCTGGGAACAATGCATTGCAGGAACAGGCGGGGAAAGTTTCCTTCTCTGTAGGTATTCCTGTAGGACTGCTATTAAATGAAACAATTTTGGTAACAGTCGAAACAGGGATGGTGGCAAAGCTGTTTGAAGTGGGGGAGAGTTCAGGTGTTTTGGGTAAAATGTATCTAACAGAGAAAGTTGATAATGTGTGAAGTGGTAACATGTTAAAAAAACAGGGACACAAGTCTGCTGCTCCTTCCCAGCTGCTCCAGCTTCCCTGGAGCTGCAAGAGGAGCTGGGAAGAAGGTTCTTCCTTTAAAGGTTCTTTTCCTTGTTGCTAATACACAGAAAAGGCTGTTGTACATACCCAGCATTTCATTTTTTTTTATACTCCCGTTTACCCTAAAGTTGTGAATCTCTTAAACTCCAGCATGAGAAATTACTGAACACAAGGAAAACCCAGCAAACCCTTCCCCTCCCCGCAGCCCTGCCCATACCCACCCCTCCAAACCTTCGTGTATTACCTGAGCATCTGGAGCACTGAGCTGAGGGAAACATGGTTTCTGAAGTTTTTTTTAAACAAAAAATCCCTAACTCTAATCTATAACCCCTTCAGACCTGCCTCTAGGGAGAAACCCACCAATTACTATTTACTTTACCAACCCAGAGTGATTTGTGGACGTATGGAAGAATTATTTACGGTTTCATGCAGGAAAAACTTTCAGCTCCCTATTTGCCCTTGTAAGTAATGAGTTGCCTCAGGGGATCAAAGGTCAGATTTTGGTTTTAATGCCCACCTCCTTTTAAAAAATAAATAAAGCAATCTATGTGAAAAGAAGAAGGAGGAAAAAAAACCCCTAACAGTCTGAAAAGGCTCTGACTCCTGCTCTGCTTTGATGTTTTAGGTCTGGAAGGGATCATAAATTTGCTGGTGTGAGATAGAGTGATAATAAATGTAGCTTTTAACTGCTGGGTTTTTAGCTCACACAGCATCCATTATCACTGGCAACTGCAAAGGGAATGTACTTTTTTCTCTTGTTGCTCTTTAGAAAGATAAATATTCACCCGCTATCCACCGATGTCCCAAAAGCTCACATGAAGCCTCTCCTCGTGGTGGTTCCCCAACACCTTTCATTCTTGGCCCAGATAATTCAGGAGTGTTGATAAGAGTCTGGAGGGGTTGGGTTGCCACTTGGTTCAGCATTCCCAGCCCTTTAGTGAACGGGTACGTTTCCAGTAGTTTGGGGTGAGCAGGGTATAGCCAGGGAACAGCTGGGAACAGGAAATTTGTTTGGGGTTCCAGGCTGGAGAAGTCTCGAGGTTCCCAAAAGGGCTGGAAGCAAACAGCTGGTTTGGTTTAAGACTTTTACATCTCTGCTGTCCTGTTGGCCTTGTGTGAAACTCATCCCTGGAGCCCCTCCTTCCTCCTCTTCCTGACAAACCAAGGGGCTCTGTGCCCTGTCAGCCCCTTTGTGCCAGCCCCAGAGTGTGTTCAGCTCAGACAAGGGGCACTTTTGGAAATTCCTTTAAAAGTCTGATGGATACTTTGTGCCAGCGTGGAGCGGAGCTTCCAACCCAGCAGCCTTAGTCATGTCATGAGATTCTGAAACAACCTTGTTAATCAATGATTTTAGCTGCTTAGATGTCTATTCATGTCCTTTTGCTGAATGCCAGCAACCTCATATTCCAACAATTTCCACAAGCACTTATTGATCACGTATAGATTTGGAATGAATTTTGCCAAATCAGTTTATTATCCCTATATATCTCTTTCTCTGTGCTTTGCTGTGTGGAGTAAACACTTCAGGTATTGTTTCTGTTTTCCCTAGATCAGCAATTAGGTCATTTTTACCCAGCTCACATCCATTATGGATCACTTCTGTTAGGAGTATCATTTATTATTTTTCAAAGTTCAAACATAGATTTCTTTCTTTGGTCTGCTGCAAAACTTAATGATTTCCCATATATTCTGTCAGGCCTCCAATCTAAATGAGAATGTCATGCACTCAAAAATCAGAAACTGTTAGAAAACTCTGGGACAAGAGCAAACGCTGGGCAGCACTTGTAAGTAAATAACATTCAGAGGGTGTATTAAAAAACACTGACTGGCTCTTTACTAACAACTCGATGCAGGTAATACTGTTATTTATGGTAGCTCTTGCTCTTAGTTCCTTCTTTTTATGTCTTTATTGAAATTGCATTTACCAGAGGATACCTTTTCTTACTTGGTCTTTCTCTTCCAATCATGGAAATAACCCTCTTTTCGTAGATTAAAAAAGCATGAGGCCAGTGGGATGTGTTGTGCTGTCTGAATTCCTCTGCAAAGCAAGCCAGGCCCTTTGAATCCATTTCTTTAGAGCTTCCAGAAGAGTGGTGACAGTTAATTACCACGGCTTTGGAGCAATTAGCTGCTAATTTGAATGTGTCTGGGCTAACCTGATCCACCCGGGGTTTTCCTTTAAGGATCAGCTTTACTTCTGACTTTATCTTTGGGGCAGAGCACATTTTTATCAAGTACATCATCTTGGGTTTCTCTTCCTGTGTCCTTGAGTGTATCCAAGAATCACTTTGGAATATTGTCTGAGTCCATCACACGGACCTTGGCTGCTTGCCTTGGCCACACTTTGGCTCCTCTCTGGCTCCGTGCAGGTGGCCATACCTGGCACTCTGGTGGTGTTTAGCCTTACAGGGTGACCATTTCATCCCCAGAAGTTCTCTGGGACAGATGGGATGTATTACCTCGGGACATGCCTGTGCCATTGGTTCAGCCAAGAGCCTGGAGGATTATCTAGGCTAGACCTCATTTCCTGACTGCTAAAATCAACTGAGATGTATCCTGCTCGTAGTTACAAGTTTCTATAGCCCTAGAAATGTTTTTATGGAAAACTGTATCTTGGCCATCTGATTTTATTGAAAGAATCTTCTTCAAATGGGCCATTTTGGTCAGTTCATTGTCAGCTCTCTTTTTCAATTACCCCTTCTCAGACTGTCCCAGCTTTCTGGGGTACCACATAAGAAAAGGTACATGGTTTTCAAATAGAAAATAGACCACTCATCCCATGAGTAATCTCATAGTAAAAAGGAAACCTGGATTTCAGTGACCACCTGGAACTGAGTCTGGGAAAACATCTCAGCATAATGTGAACTTGAGCCAGACTCCAGTGATTGTAGGGCTGAGCTCTAGATAAGGTCAGTTCTGCGACTAAAAACACCTGCTTCCCTGGGCTGGATGCTGTCCCTACTCCTGGGAATAGGACAGCTACTCATGGGAGATGTTAGCCGAGTTCTGGGACCAGCTCTGCTTGTAAACCCTCTGAGGGAGCTCCTGCTGGTACCTGGCAATGCTGAAGGCTCAGGTGGGAGGAGCTGAGGGGAGCTGTGCTGAAATGACACCTCAGTGGTTGGGATTAGGCAGTAAAATACAGAGAACATGAGGAACTGGAACTGGGCATCCTCAGGTAATTTGCAGTTGCCTTTGAGAGGTGTTTGTATCCATATCTGGTCATCCCAGCTGGAAGTTGGGTAACACTGCTCAGCAGAGTGAACAGAAGGAATCATTATTCCTCTGGAGCCATGATGGTCTAAGGATGTGAGGGGCAGATTTTATGGGCAGAAGATGATTTATTTTTCTTTCCTGTTATTAAATCCAGTGGAATATTTAGAAATACAATCAAAGTTTTGGTCTCATCTCTCTTGAGTCATTTCTTACTTCAGGCAGACTCACCAAAGCTGGATACCTGCATGTGTCCATGTGTTGTCCCAAAAAGGTTTGGAAAAGAATTCTCAGGATAAAACCCAAAGAATTCCTGACTGACTTTAGGAATGTTACATTGACATTCTGTTTCCTCTTGTTATCAGTGACTGATACCTATTCCTCCATGAACAAAATAATCTCTGTGGTGTGTTGGATCATTTTAAACTGGGGAGCAGGGATCAGGAAATCTGAACATCAAAGCAGCGCTGAAGGAGGGCTTATCTGTGGAGCAGAGGTGGAATGAACACACGCCAATCCTCAGGGTCTGATAATCTGCACCACACTGAGATGCTGTTGGATTTCAGCAGTCAAATAGAGACAGATAGAAAAAAACTTCACCATTTAGCTAATCAGGATTACACCCAGCTAATGGAGAGAGGTTGTTTTCCCCCCTTCCCTATCATCCTGGTCGATTCCAATTGATCTGAGTTCTGCTGAGCGAGAGCAGTCCTTCAAAGTTTATTCTGGTGTCAATTTTTATAGTTTCCCCCACTGATCAATAGAATGCATAATCATTAAGGCAAAGTTTGTGAAAGCTAATCCTTCAATAGGAGTTTTATGAATGGCTCAGAGTGGGCTCAGAGCATTTGGATGTAAGTGGAACCTTTAATCAGGTGAGTGACAGCAGACAGTCAATAGGATTTGCTGAGATTGGATTCTGATTTTCTATACAGCTCTGCAGAGTGAGCAGGAGAGAGGGGAATGGGGAAGGCCAGAGGAACAGACACAGGTTAAAATGGAAGTTTCTCCTCTTTTATTATTTATAAAATGTATTTCCAATATTTTAAAGAAACACTTTGCACTTGCATATCGTTTTTCACCTGGAGAGCTCAGATGGGGACATTTGCTGATTAAACACTGCATCATCTTCTTGTGAAGGTGAATAACAATTAGTGCTGCTTTATGTTGTGAGAGCTTTCTGCACCAGGTTTTCCAAGTGCAGCACCTTTGGAGCTTCTCAGCAAGGTGAGAGGAAGCAGAGGCTGATGGAGTAGGACAGTGGCAGAGGAAAAGGAACCGTGGAAGCAGAATTGCTTTGGTTTGCCCACTTGGCATGTGCCTTAACTGTGAATTTGGTTTTTTTCTTTTTTGACACATCCTAGTCTCTCTGGAAGGACTGATCTGAATTGTGTGAACTAAGAAGGAGAGTAAGGAATTATCTAGAACAGTTTTGGTTTCCTGCTTCAAAGCACTGCCCAACCTGAAGGTATGGAATGCTTAGAGTGTCCAGCTGCACCCAGTGCTAACACCGAAACCCAGCTCTTCATTCATCCACAGACCAAATGCTGACAGATTCTCCCTTGGCTGTTTTCTTCTCATCCGGGCACACTAAGGCAGATCCTTCAGCAAAAGTTATTTGCCCAAGCAAAAATACTTCTTGCTGCTAGAAAAGGTGTTCTGCTGGCAGGTTTGCTCTGCTCGTTTCACTGCACTGGAAATGGCAGAGAAGGAGGGATACCAATGCTATCACCAAGGGCTTTCTGGTAGTGATGAGCTCAGTGCAGCAGCTCATCCCACTCATCCTCCTTCCACACAGCAGCTGCAGGTAGGGTGTAGAAGTGCCTCCTCCTTCCGTCATCCCAGCACTCCAGGGAAGGAGGATGCACATAGATTTAAAAAGTGTGAGGCCAGTGGGATGTGTTGTGCTGTCTGAATTCTTCTGCAAATTCTTCTGCAAAGCAAGCCAGGCCCTTTGAATCCATTTCTTTAGAGCTTCCAGAAAAGTGGTGGCAGTTACTTACCACAGCTGAAGAGCAAAGCTGGGCTTTTCATTTGCAGTTTCCAAGAAGAGCAGAGTAACAGACATGAATCATGTAAACTGTGGTCGGTGAATTCCTTTGCAGCTGGCAGATTGAGGGGTGCTGAGAGTGTTTGAAAGGGAGTTTAAAGTTTCAGTGAGTTGCCTGCTCTAAATTGATCGAGCTCTGTTGGTTTCCCATGCTTTGCATTGACTGAACACTGTCCTCTCATCATCTGGCTTTTCCCTCTGATGGTTTAACAAATATTTAGAAAGCAGATTCTCATTTGGGGGGTTCAACAAAGCTGTCTTGAGCTCCTTCAGCTGAGCTCCTGGCACTGCACCTCCAGGTGGGCTCGGGGGGAGGGTTGAGGGACCAGCTCATGGTCCTGTGTGCATGAGGCTTGTGTGTGTCATGCTCCTCATCTTCTGCTATTGTCCCACGGGGAACTTGGTAAAAGTAGGAGTTTTTTATTTTAGCTGCATGTGTTTTCTTTATTTATTGCTGTTTCATAGTCTCTGGGGCATTTTGTCATCATGATTACACAGCAGCATGAGTAGGGAGATCAGAAATAGAGGAATTATGCTTATGGCAGCACCTTCAGGCATTCAGGGGAGTCAGACCTGTATGGGAAATTCACCACCACTTGCTAAGAGAATAGAACATAGCAGGTAAACTCGAGGGCTGCGGGGATATTGGCTCCCTGTGCTGGCCCTGCCCTGGAGCAGTGGGCTGAAATGCTGTGGGGTTTCCAGGTACAGGCAGGACTGTGAGAGCTGTGATGGGGCAGCACCTCTGCTTCCCCTGCTGAGGTTTGGGGGAGGTGTGTGGTGAGTGAAAGCCCTCTTGCCTCCCAGAGGAGTCACCACCCAGTGACTGCTGGTAGTTTCACACCTAGACCTGGATCTGAACGTTGTCTCTTGCCCCCACTACTAAAAGATTGGGGTTTGGCATTCTGTGTGAAACACTTGCAAGCCTCTACCCTGAACTGCTTTTGAGTGACAAAGAGAGAGATGGGGAGCAGCTCTGAACTTGGAAATTATTCATTACTGAGATGTATTTCAAAGCTTTTGGTCTGACAACTGCTAACCTTTGATCTGGTAAATGAGAACTTTACCCTGTGGAGGTGAGGGAAGGGGAGGAGAAAGGAGGATTAATAAATAGAGGAAGGGGAGGATGACTTGGGGAAGGTCAGTGGGACCTGAGAGCTGAGTTTGTTGCATCAAGCTCAGGTGGAAGGAGATGCTGAAAATACAGGAAAATACAAGACCTTGCAGACTGTGAGAGTGCTTCAAGTTCCATTCCTCCCCCATGCCCTGTGTACCTTCTCCTGGAAGCACTGGTTTGCTTTGCCAGGGTGGCTGGGGAGGACGCTGGCACTTGGGGTCAGTGTTGGAATTGTCCCACTCAGCCTGGGCTGTCCCAGCCATCAAACTGTGGAGCACAAGAGTGTGTTATGGGCAGCTGTGGCTGGAGAAGTTTCCAGATGGCCACAGAAGTTTCCAGGGCAGATGGTGGCTGTGGGGAAGTCACTGGGCCTTTCCTTGTTAACCTCGAGTGTAGCTGGGCTGTCCTGGAGCCCACGGGGCCCCTGAGAGTCAGGGAGCAAAGGCAGCTGAGTTCATACTGCCCTTGGCAGGACGCAGCATCAAAGGTGCTTTCCCAGAGTTATTCCTCCAAGAAATCAGGGGGGTTTTATGAGTCTTAGCACACCTCAGTGCTGTGTTAATGACGCATCAGTTTTCCCTTCTGCCATTGCTTTCCTTCTGGCTGACCAAGTAATTTTCCAGCTCCACCAAATGCCCCGTGTTCTGCTGGGCCCTTCCAGAGGCTGACGGTGCTGCTCTGCTGGCACTGCTGGGATGCCTTTCCGTGAGTGATGAGCCTGTTCCCAGCCTTCCCCACACCCCCTCCCCCTGCCTTCCACTATGGTAAATATTTTAGTACTCATTGAAATCAATTGAGCCTCATCAATTGGAAATAGAGTGTAAATCACTGGGACTTTTGCATTCACCCCAGAAATCAATTTTCACACATTAGGGCTATTAGCTTATTGAGAAGTGTGTGATAAATGGCTGTGGGCCATGGTGCAGCCACACCTGCCAGCTCTGCATTTTGCATCTCAAGTAGGCTCAGCTCAGAGGGATGCCAAGGGGAGGCAGATCTCAGTGTGGGATAGGAGACACGAGGCTCATGAGCCAGACAATCCGTGTCTGGAGATCAATAACACCACGAGCACTAACTCATCCTCGCCAGGGCTGGAGGTGGCTCGTGGCCAAAGCTGTGGTTAGGCAGCTAATTTTTATTCTCTCACAAAGATGAGTGGAATTTGGGGAGGAAAGGTGAAACGCAGATTACAAACATTTAATAAAACTAATGCAGCAGTTTAAAAAGAAGCTTTTGTGTGAGTCAATATCCTCCTTCCACACAGCAGCTGCAGGTAGGGTGTAGAAGTGCCTCCTCCTTCCGTCATCCCAGCGCTCCAGGGAAGGAGGATGCACAGTTCATTTCCAGCTGTGATACAGGGATAACTGGGATTCCTGGTCTCTCTGTGATTCCTTCCTATCCCCTTGATTTCTAAGGGTGGCAGCTAATTAGCTTCTTGCTGAATGAGTCTGGGAGAGGCGAGGGGCCTGGTGGCCTTGGCCAGTGCCCGGCAGGTCCTTCTGTGGCCATTTGGAAGAGCTTGGTCTGTATTTCTGCATTCAGAACATAACTCATTCTTCTCAGTTACCAGTGCCAGTCCAAACCATGGGTGACTCCAGGGCCTTGGAGGCTCTCCAGGGCTGCACTCCGTGTTCATGTGCTGTGCAGTTTGGCATTTTGCACATGTGAACCACCCCTGGAGCTGTGGCAGTCATGCATAAGTAGGGCAGTCTCTTTGGCTAGAGATCTTAGCTTGGTCCTTCTAAAAAAGCCTGTGTTTCCCAGTATTGGATATTTGTCTGTACAACAGGAAAAAAGGGATCCTGGAGCACTGGATGGACTGTGCAATGTCAGGAGCAATTGATTTTCTTGCTGTGCAGTGGATGCTGGGCTCGTGCACCCGTGTCATTCTAGGAATAAAACCCTGAGTTACTTTAGGGACACGGGAGATCGATGTCATCAAGGGTTCTTTCCCAAGATGAGCGATGTGGGCTTAGAGGCAAAGCTCCTTCCTGAGAGCATCTGGAAGGGAGTGACTGGGATGCTTCTCAGCCTGTCCGCTCTGGAAGCCCAGGCCAGTGGTGCAGTGGGGGGTTGCCTTGCCCACACGCTGCAGATGGGCTGTGGCCTGCCTTGTGTTAGTGCAAGTGCTGCTGGATGGGCTTGAATTGCATCAGGAGCATCCCAAGAACAACAGGCAGCAGGAGAGCCAGCACAGAGAACAGAGATTTCCAGTAGGAGGTTCTTGGCCAACACTTGGAGGTAGCTTTGATCCACCCCTAGGATCCCCTGTTTTGATGCTGATGCTTTATCACCCCATGTGTCTCTTCCCTTCTTGCTTGTTTGCTTTGAAGGATCAAACTGAGGGACTGAGAGTCCTGCCTCACTTTGGGATGATGTTTCCAGGCCAGCTGGGAGCAGGAAGCAATGCTCCCCAAAGAGTGCCAGCGAGGTTTGGCAGCTCTCACAGCAGCACAGACAGCTGGCTTTAAATATTCACACCTAAAAGCTCCTGGGTTTCATTTGGCCACATTGCTGGAGCATTTTCCAGTCACTCCATCCAAAATTTTGCCTTTCTTCTTCCTTACAAGTTTGGTATGGAGCAGCACCCCCCGTGCTGTGCAGCCCTGTTGGGTGAGGTTATTCCCAGGATGTGCGGTTTGAGGCCGGCCGGCTGCGATCAGGACTCCCGGGCAGGGGCTGCATTGCTTCTCTGACAGTCCTGGGCTCTCACCCTCAGCTAATTACTTTGATCCTTTACACTTTGTAAAAATTCTTACAACACAAAATAAGTCCCCCCTGGCTTTAACCTTGTGACCTGACCGGCCCTTGTAAAAGGGAGGGAGAAAACGCAGCCGTGCACGGCCAAACACACGCAGCCACCCCTGTGCCTGCATCCACATCCCCACAAACTGCCTAAAGCCTGGGGCTTTAATAGTTTCCTCCCAGGACTCCCACAAAAAGGCAAATAAAACTCCTTTTACAAGATAGCAGAGCAGCATGAAGGATCAACTTCACCAACAACAACTTCTTTCTTCAGTTCATTTGTTTTAAACCTCCTTTTCTTGCAGATTTTGATCCTCTTGAGTGCCTCTCCCCTTCCTTCGCCGTCCTTCTTGCCCGCCCTGCTGCCAACAGTTTAATGGCTAAAACAAGCAGGGTATTTTTTCAGGATCTGCTTGTTTACAGGGAGTAACCTATGTGTGAACACATACTTTTAAATTCCCTTTTCACAAATAGGGAATGTTTCTTCTTTGTTCTTTGCAGGACCCAGCTAAGAAAAGAAATGCAGAGGCAAGAGAGGGAAAACCATCATATTTCTGAAGGGCAGTTAAATAGAGCAGGAACCTGTGAGGTAGCTGAGGAGAGATACAATACAGGGCTATAAAATCCTAAGTGGTCTGGAAAAATAAAGAGACTGTTGCTCCTTTACCTTGGTTAGTACAAAAAGCAGATTCAGTTCTTCACATAACGTGTATATCCCTTTCCCTGAGCCGGGAGAAGCATTTCAGAGGATGATAACTTGGTGAACAGCATAAGGAAATCTAATGTATGGTTTAGATTAGGGATGGGAAAACAAATTTGTATCTTGCTGCCTTACTGGCTGACTTGTATTTATAAAACTTACAGACACTTAATAATCCTGAGACTTCTTTCTCTCTGACATATTTGGTGAAGAATGCTCAGCATTTTCTGAAGTTGCCATAAACCAGAATGCAGTGCAAGCTGCACACACATCAGGATTCAGGAGCCTCGCCTCTTTAGGAAAACAGGGGAAAAAATAAAACCCTTAATTTGCCAACAAAACCCACATTTGGATGCCTCTATCATTTCCTCAGTTAAGCCAAAACCAAACTGTTTGAAAGCTTTTAGGCTTTCATTTATTTCTCCCTTCTTTCTAGTATTTTTTATTTGCCGTGCTTGAATTAGAACTGGTAAAAGAAGGAGTTCAGGAATAAAGCCCTGCAGGGTCTGTTCTTCTTAACAGATCACCAGGATGGGATAGGCAAACAAATCTCTAGCCTCATATGGAACCCAGGGTGTCATTTCATGTTCTCTGGGAACCAGGAAATGGATTCTGGGAACACTGAGGGGAAAAGCACCCCAGCCTTTTGGTGAAAGGTCTGCAGTGTCTGTGCTGGTCCATTGTGCTGGACATTGAGGTCTTGGATTGAAGGCTCGAGACAGGGAGTGAAATTTCCATGCTGTTGCTGAGGATGGCTGTGGAGGCAATACCTGCACAGAAACCTGCTGTGTGTGTTCTTTAATGAGAAAAAAACCTTGCATTGTGGATGTGGGCAGTTTCTCCAAGTCCGTTTGGCAGTTCTGACCCTGAAATAAAAACAGAGGCTCCTTTTAGCTCCCCACACGAAGTGCCTGTGCATCTTTTCTCCTCTTGCACTCCTCAGGCACAGCCACAGTCTCCAGTTAGGATTTGGAAGCCATTCAGCAGATAGTGGCATAATTAGGAAATGTGTGTCTGAAGCTGGGGTGCATTCTGCTGATTGCTTGGGCATTAACACTTTGGGATCAAAAGTGTGACTGGGAGATTATGAAGAATCAAGGGGGAATCTTGGGAGGATTTTCACATTTATCCCCTGCCCTTATTCGAGGAGGATAATTATTTGTCTGGGGAGCTCCCTGGACTGGGATCTCACTTGTTTGTCCGTGTTTGTACAGCGCAGCAGAGCCCTTGCTGCTTGCTTGGGAACCTCTGGGATTCTTGCACTGTGCTTTGCCAATGCTCAGGGAAGAATCTATTCCTAACAGAAAAAAGAAAAATCCTCCCCAGCACCCCTTCCCCTGTGAGAGATTCTTTGTGGGTTTTCTCATTCCCTCCCAGCCTGTGAGCCTGATTTTATCCCATCAAGGGGGACTTGAACTCCCCAGTGCTGAGGTTTCTCTCTGGTTTTGTCTGGGTCAGCGTCCTGCACGCAAGAGCCTGAGTGGAGCCACTTCCAGACTCAGTCTCTGTAGGGTGCTGACCATGCCAGAGCTCTGGCCACAGCCAAATTCTAGTCCAGGGCTCCGAGCTGGTCTCTCTCTCCCCAAGTTGCCTGCTTGTATTAAATACTGGGGCAGCTCTCTAAAATACTGAAGGAACAAAGCATGCAAGGCAGTAAAATGAGGCAATTAAACCTATAAAACCAGGGTTTACAAGGGAATTTATAGTGTCAGAGGCTTTTTATAGCTTTTTTAGATTAGTTTAAATAAAAAAGGGGGAGAGAGAAAGAGAGAGG
>VZRS01004672.1:0-130299 GCA_013398055.1 Ifrita kowaldi
CTCCAATTATAATTTCAGGCAATAATGTAATTACCCCAAGTGTGCTCCCCCTGTCAGAGGCTTTATTTTACATATTTTGGGGCCCAGGACAACAAGGTGTCCTTGTGTTCAGGCCCAGAGAGGGTTTGTTACGTTTAACCAGCATGAGGGAGCAGTAGCTAACGGGATATATGAAGTTTCAGAGTTACATACTAAGCAGTGCAGGGTTTGAAAAATATAAAAGTTAAAACCTAAGGCATCAGTTGTGTCTCTCATTACAACTTCCAGTGAAAAAGAAAACACTTTTCTCAACAGGTGCCACATTCTTCACAGGAATTTCGTGTTCTGAGTGGGATTTCCACAGTTGCAGAGGTGGAAGGAAAGCTCTGACTTCTCCATTGAAGGCACACACCTGTGACTGGCATTGTTTGGGCCCTGGCCCTAAACTAAGTTAGTTTGCTCTTTTTCCCACTGCTGGTTGACCAGCTTGACAAAGGCCACTTTCCTGGTAAAGGGGAGGTTTCCCCTGAGAGAAAAGTAACATATGCAAGTTTATTTATAAAAAAACCCAAACACCCAACCCCAAACAAGAACTGCAGGTAGGAAAACTCAAAAAAACCAGCTCACTCTTAAAGGAAGCAGGTTGCTCTGTGAGACAGAGGCTGAACTAGTTTTGCCCATGTGTGCTCTTGCTCTGTGTTTTAACTGTGAGAAATGGTAGGCTCAAAATTCGTTGTCTTAAGAAAAAGCAAATGACCAAAAAACCCAGGTTATTTGAGGATTTTTTTCCCTAATTTGAGTAGTTTTAATTTACTCTAATAGAGAACACTGATGCATGTACACAAGACCTAGTTTACAATTGTGATCCCCTGATGGTTCTCCTGCTATTTTTAGTAAAAAAAAAGTCAATTTATTTTCATTAGCAATAAAGGTGTTTGAAATATCTTAAAATAATAAACCTCTTCTTCTCTATCACTGAGGTTTATTCTGAGGGGAAAATACCTTTTTTGTTCACCAGTTGTACTCACAAAAAAGCCATTTCCAAGTCCTGCTGAATCTGTTGGAACATCTGTGGGCCAGTGCTTTGCCTGAAGGACTTTGTCAGCACTTAAATAAGGGCTGGGAAAGAGGTTTTACCTCAGCTAATCTAATTGCAACACAGTACAGTATTTTGCGTGTTACCTGGAATAATTTTAAACACCACTAAAAATGTGGTTTTTCCTGTTAAAAGGAGGGATGATGCTAATCTAAAAGGCCCTCAGCCCCTCACTTTATTTTACACCTTTTTCTTTTGTGGGATCTGGTCCCTCCCAGATTCCTGCAAGTGGAACAACTCTGTAGAAAGAGCAGGAGTGGAAAACAACTCCATGTGAGCTCCTTAGAGACTTAACTTTTTCTGGTACTGATTCACCTGTGATGAAACCAGCCCAGCTCTCTGCATAATAAATCTTTTTTTTTTTTTTTAATGCAAATGACAGTTAAAACATTATTGAAGAAATGTGCAGTTTAGTTGAAAATCTTTTTGATGTCACTTTTTTACAAGACTACTTGAGAAGTCAGGTCTCAGCCCCATGCTCTTGTAAATTCAAGGTTTAGATTTGGAGGGTTTTTAGGATAAAGTCGTTAATGTATTATTAGTATGTGTTAAATTTTGGGAAAGCTTTCGAATGGGTTCAGATTTTAAATTTCCCTTATAATTTGGGCAAATACAGACCATTTTTTGGAAGTGTTCAATGACCACAAAGCTGGCTCTCTTCTCTAGCAAAAGCCTCTCAAACGCATTGATGTCATTGGTGCTTTCAACACATAGACCACTGCTGATTTGTTCAAAATGCTCCCACTGATTTCCAGTTAATGATGGAAATGCTGGGATCTATTTTTTTTTCTTTCCAATTAAGTAGAAACCTTCACCTGGCTCAGCCCCAGTTTCTATTCCCTGAAAACATTTTTCACATTCTGTGACAAATCTCCTGACATTGCTAAGACAAGTGATCATTTCCTGAGAGCTCCTCAAGCAAGGTGAGACCTGTTTGGTTCTTGGACGGCTGCTAACAAGAGAAATTCACTGGCCTGCAGGACATGATTAGGATCACCACGTGGAGCACCCTCCTCAGCCCGTGCTGGTGCTACAGGGTGTTCAGCCTTTTGGACTGCAGAGCAAAACCCATTTTCTCACCCCTCCTTAAGATCTCCCAGATACGGTTACGCCGCCCTCTTTCAGTGTGCCTGGAGTGATGTTTAATCCTCTGTGCATTTCATCGAATTTCACTTATCGTCATTATTGATGAGTGACACAGAGGTTAAACGATTTGCATCAAGACATTTTGCTCAAAAAAAAAAAAGAATACATCAGTTTTGAGTCAGTGGAGACACTTTGCTCAGATGCCAATCAAATGGGTAAGTGCAGCAGGCAGGTACCTTCTCAGAGGGCTGCTCTGCCAGCTGGGAAAGGGGCCCAGTGAAGCCACCTGGAGATTACCAAGTTCTCACTCTACAGTAACAGTGGCAGAAAGGGAGAAGCACGTTTGTTTCTTGCAGCTTGGCTGAGCCGCGGAGCCTGGGAGTGCCTTTGCTCTGAGCTCTACAGCCAAGGGCAGGATGCTGGTGCTGCCAAAGGGTGGGGCAGCCCACCTACAGACTCCAGGCCTGGGGCTGGAGTGCCTTTCCAAGCTTGCTGCGAATCCGTCCCAGCTGTGTTCCTCGGCTGCTGTCACGGCCGTGGTTGTTTCCCTCGGAGCAGGGCTGAAGCTCTCCAGGTGCCGTACGACTGCCCCCGGTCACACCACCTTTTCAGGGGATGGCTGCTCGCACGGCTGGTCAACCAAGTAGTGGTAAAAAAGAGGTAACAGAGCTAAAAATGGTGCTCATGTTCCAGAAGTCCTTTGTGTGAAGCTCTGCAGAGCTAAATTCTTAAAAAAATAGATCACTCTTACACCCTCATAAGCATCACTTCTTTGTTTTGTTTTTGTCACGGCCAGTTACACCTCATGGCCCGTGGAATTTTCCAAGTGGAAGACACACTGGGAGACACAAAGCCATGAAGAAAATTAGCCCTGCTTTGTCCAGAGTTTTGCTTCCTTCCCTCCTGCTCTCTTCATTTCATTTGATCTATTTTAACCACTACCATCACACTGTAGCACAAACCTTGGTGCTTTGGCCAACATCCAGCTGTGAAATGTGTGCTCTTCTTCTGCATGATTCACTCTGCAGGTGTCAGGAAAGCTGTTCCTTGTGCTCCTGAGTCAAAAAACGCAACTGGCTGTCTGTCAAAGCCTGGCAGAGAAGATGTTTGTATGGGCAGAGCACGCTGGGGTCCTTCCCAAAGAGGAACAGAAAAGGCATAGTGACAGGGGAGAGGGGACACTTACGGAGGTTGTTTTCATCTGTACTCTTTCTGTACAGCGAATGGAGAAAGGGAAAAAGAGAATCCTTCAGAGGACATTCAGAGCATCAGACCAAGCTTCTGCTTCAAAGTCCTTCCTTAAACATCCTTTTTCTATGAAGACTATGCTGGGCTGTACTTAGTAAGAGTTAAGGCTAGACAGAGGAATGTAGATCACAGATTTATGTAGCCCCATTCCCTGTTTCCTGGTGCAGGAGCTGCCTTTTGTGGTGTGTTGCTATGCCTCCTGCTGCCTGCTGATACCACCCTACACATGATGGTAAAGGTGAGATGGTAAAACAGCCTCTGACAGACAAAGGTATCAGCCAGAATTTGCTTTTTGGTAATCCATCGACACTTGGAGAGATGTTTCCAGCAAGTGCACTGTAGTTGCGTGCAGCAGCTCTTCCTGAGGTGACAGCAGGCATGCCACTATGCCCCCTACATATCTGCCTGACAGGTCAGTGTGGGGAAAATGGAAAGAGGGAGGCAAAGGGACCCTTGTAATGAATCAGAAGTGCTGGTGCAACTGGAGGACGCTACAGTAGTCACAAACCCTCACAATATGTGAAAACATCGCTTTGTTCTTTTTTTTTTTACACCAAACATATTTAATATGGCCATTTCAAGTTTTACATGAATCATAAATCAAAGAGAAATAAGTGTATTGGCCACAACACGGGTTGTTTTGTAGCTTCTAAATTTCTTAAGTGTTAGGTCATTTTACTTACAAGTTAAATGGCTGTCTGCAAGAGGCCTTGGTTGGTCATAAATTGTCCTTCCAATAATATAAAACACACCATTTGTTTACAACACGTATGCGCTTCCAAGTAGATCCAACAGCTCGTAAAGAACAAGAGCCCCTATGTCATCCCTACAGAGACCACTGCAATAAAGAGCTGTTGGAATGGCTCCGTACTCAGTAAGTGCAATCAGATCCAGCAACAGTAGCGTTTATGGGCTTTTTTCTCCCCTCCAGGAAAACCTGAGATATTAGTGCAATATTAAAGAGCTGTGATGGTTTTACCCATAGTGGGATCTTACTCTTCCTATGCTCCCACTGGTTTTGGGAGTGGAGTGAGGTTAACACTCACCAAAGAAGGTCAGAATCAGACCTGTTAGGATTGTTTGTTTTCATAAGGGATATGATTGATTAAAAAGAAGGTTAATTGAATATTATGCAGCTGCCACAGTAGTATAAACTCCAAGCCCTGGCTTATAAACAACATTTGTTGCAGAAGGGTTATTACCTGCTTCAATTGGAGCAATGAGCCTTTCATTCCTTGTTTATTCCAGGATGGTGAAGCAGTAAAAATGCACATGCTGGTACATGACCTCAGGTGGGCTCCTAGGAAATCTTAGCCCAGTTTAAGTAATAAATATGTTCTCACACAGGCAGAGGTGTGCCCTGATTGAACTCTGAAGTGAAACACCAACTAAAAGCAGCATTTGATCTAGATTAGAAACCTACTTTAAGTGTTTGAAATAGAAAAGCAGTAGGAGCCGATCTGAGTCTCCAAAGCCTTTTGTCAATAGAAAAGATCTGAACAATTTCCTTTTAATAATATTACTGCATTTTTATTGTGATTTCTGTAGCTCTTGGACAGTACAGAGGGGTGTGATATTTATCCACTGGATTTGCAGACTAGCAGGATCATTAACACATTCACTGACAGCCTCAGATCATGCTGAGGGTGACCAGATCGGTGTAAGAGATCCACAGGAGCACGGGATTCACCTCGCCCCACTGGAGAAGGCATCTAAGCTGGCTACCTGGGGTTTCTCTGTTATCAATGAGGAGAGTGACACGTCTTTCAGAGGAAAGTCCACCCCATTCTAAGTGTCTAAAACAGGAAAGATTAATTTCCCAAGAGGGATGTGCCAATCTCTTGCCATGGACTTTGAAGGAACCCGGAGGAATGTGTAGGAATCCTGAACATAGGGTGAGGGTTTCCCATATGTACCCGATTCCACGTACCTGATTCTGCCAATCAGCTCAGGAGGGATCCTGCAGAGAGGAAAAGGAGTGCATCCCCTTCAGTTGCTTCTGCATGGAACTGCTGGTTCATTTGCACCACGTGTAATTCACTGATTCACTGGCCAACTGCTTTGCTCAACAGCTTTCATTCCAAACTCATTGCTGTGCCCATGAGGATCACCTGTGAACAGCCTCCTCATCCTCCCTCAAGGCTCTAGCCCTGTCCACACCAACCCCCCTCTACAAAAAC
Organism: Ifrita kowaldi; assembly: GCA_013398055.1. Lineage (NCBI taxonomy): Eukaryota > Metazoa > Chordata > Aves > Passeriformes > Cinclosomatidae > Ifrita > Ifrita kowaldi. The sequence goes on from VZRS01004672.1 coordinate 5,590, forward strand.
AAGTTGAAAATCAGTCTCTTAAGTAGCTGAGCTAACTCCTGCTGCAGCCAAATGAAATCTTTCTCATCCACAGGCTGGATGAGACTCTAACGAGATCACAACTGATGTATCTATCAGTTGCTCACCCAATAATTGCTTCCCATCACATACATAATGCACAGATTAATTTCTCCTTTCTCCAAACCCAATATTCAATTTGCCACTGTCATGGCCCATCACAGCTCTGCTAATCTGTCCTATTTCTGTCTCCTTTTGGACAATGACCAAGTCAGTCAACAAGCCATTTTTATCATAAATCTTCTAGTTGACAAATTTGTCCAGCCTTTGCTCTGAGCCCCTCTCCTGTGCTGTCCCTGCTGCTGTTCCTAAGCATCACCGGAGTCCAACTGACTGTGTTGGTGTGGTAACGACAGACCAAGACCAACCACCATTTGCCAATAAAAAGAAATAACAACAGACACAATGAATTATGAAAAAAAAATTACTTTTTAATGTACAAAAAGTTTATATACAGGTTCAGCATGTTACCTCCATTCTTATGATGTAGAAAACAGCTAAAAATGTTCTTAAGATATAAATTTGACAGAACAATTCACCTACAGTACTTTTAGTAATGATGTCTTCTATACATAATATATACAGTGCTGGAAAGATTATTATAATACTTTTTAAGTAAATGAAGGAAGACCACCACTGGAAAGTCCAAAAAATCTCAAGTCATTGGAGATTTGGTTTTGCTTTTGTATTTGAACTTTTGCTAGTAAGATATCTGTGAGGAGGGACTCAGTAGCCATCGTTGCCCTATGCAGCTGTTAAAAAAATCAGATTAGCAATTGAAGGACACACGAAAGCCTGATCCATCTCAGCACAAGAGATGCCCAGTTGTACTCCAAGCGTCCAGGACAACATACAATGTCCTAAAACATGTACTGCCCTCTTTTCATAAATGCAAAGGCAAGGGCAAGGTCAGTAACTGCAGGAGAATATATACAGCAGACTATAAAACAATCCCTTTAAACACAACTTTCACAGGAAACACAAATAAACAGCCAGGCACTTGGCTTTGCTTCCCTGTCCTCATGCACCCTGGACATCAGCAGGAGTCATTGAGGGGTGAAGGGCAGGGCTGAGAGCACCCTGTGTGCACCCTCTGCATTTGGGATGAGGATGGATGAGACTGTGGGACGCTGAGCAGCACCCCCTGCACCAGCTGTACCCAGGGCTACCCAGCAGCAAAGCTGTCCCAGTCCACCACTGCCAAGCACAGCTCCTGCCTGTCTGATATCACAGAGTTTGCCTGGAGGTAACACGTGGCATTTTCATGTCAGCCCCTGGTCATGCTGGGAAGAGTGATCCTGACATGAGTTTGTGCAAAAGGAAAGCAAAGACACCAGAAAGCACCTTTATAAAGCTGTCCTGGTCCTGTGCAGGGGATGGAGTCAGGTGCAAATGAGAACATCACACTGATATGATGGGGAGATGGGAAGGAAAGAGTGAAGCTCTGCAGATGCTTACTCAGCCCAGCTGTAAGAACCAAGGGGGGAGGAATGTCACACTTGTTCCCTGCCCTTCAACATATGGGGTACAAAGTATTTGAGGCTATGAGAGCAGAATGAGAAGAGTTGTCCTTGTCCAACGCTGTCTGAAGTTAAGCAAGGCCTCCTCCCAAGTACATGCACTCCACTGCTTCTACCCTTTTCTCTAATGACAGCAAAAATAAATAATGCAACAAAGATTAACTTCAGTGCCACGTGGGACTGTCCTGGAAACAGCTGATCACTATTATGAGCAGTTGTATTCTGGTGGAGACTTTGGCTTTGAGAGGCGCTGCTCCTCCTATCTCTTCCCCAATGATATTTCCAAGAGATTCTCACTGACCAAGCTATTATTCTGACTCAAATACCTGTTTTGAGACTATCCACATGTTTGATCCTGCAGGTGCAGTCTGCTAGCGCAGGTGCTGCAGGCTGCAGGTGCAGTCTGCTAGTCAAATGAACAGCTTGGGTTGACCGTGGTATATTTTTTGGATACAGCACTTTTTTTCATGCTGTGGGACACGTTAAGCTAGCACTGGGTGCATGCCAACAAGCTGGCCTGTGGGGCAGGGTGTTTTGGCCCCACATCAGTGCAGCCAGGCTCCTGTTGTGCGTAAGGGGCGCAGGCAGAACCCTGCATTGAGCACATCACACAGACGAACCCTGGCAGATTAACCTGCTCCCCCAATGCTGCCACAGTGCACATTCGGCTGGAATGATCATAAAACTCTCTCCACACCATCACTTGTTTATGTGAGCACCTCAGCATGGAAAACCCACCAGAGAGCGAAGCTGCTGCAAAGCTCCAAGGGATACGGTAACGTGTGCTCCAGCACTCTGACATTAAAGATGCATGTGGGGCACTGGCAGAAAGTCACTGTGTTCAGAAGGTGCAAAGTTATGCATGGGTGTCAGTCTGCATGCCACAGCCTTCCTGCCACGGGGGATTATTTCCCAGTGATTGCTGTTCCCCGGCCTCTGCTCCACTCTGCACATGATATAAACCACGTTGTAAACACATCTGATCAAAGTGTGCATTCACCTTTTATGTGTCTCATCAATGTGTCTTTCCAATGTTTTCACAGAAACACCACTATGTTTTTATAAATGTACATTTTATATACGCTTCTGACAATACACTATATTTGATTTTTAAAGGAAGAGAGGCCTTGGCTACTTAACAAGAAAGCATGGTAAGGCACTTCGCTGAGAAGCCGTTTGGAATCACTGCTCTTTGCAAGGTACAAAGGTATTTACGGTATAAAACAATACTGCTGGCAGAGGGCTTGTTTGGAGATGTAGCTAAACCCTACTCTCATCAGAGCAGAATACATAGTATGGCTTTTATTCTAACCGAAACCGCATCCTCCCATTTCTTTCTGGGGCGGGTTGAAAACGGAATTTTTTTGCAAATGTAACTAACAGAAAATGATGGGGAGTGCTATTTACAGGGCTTCCCGGAAGGGAGGGCTTCATCTCTGACCACCCTCATGCTGTCTCCTAGCTTGGTGGTGATACTGTTCAGTGCTCTGGGAAACCAAGCCAAAAAAATAATACTAGAGGTGCACCCTTGTGGTACTGCCTGCATATAGTTTACATAATTCTGTACACAGACTTTTTAAAATTTTCATTTTGAAATCCTTTAATGTATTTAATACTTATAAAAAACCCTACTCTATTGAAACAGATTATTTTTGAAAAGCACATTCATACAGCTGCTTCACGCAGAGCCCCTTGGATAGCACCAAGGCCTTGTGCTTTACCGTTACGACATCATGTTTAGAAACTTACTCTCTTCCGCCAGCGTGGTTAGCATGGAGCTCATATCACCTATTGCCATATTGCTTATCCCCGCAGGTATGGTGGGCAATGTCAGAGAGTTTCGTGGAGTCGTCAGGCGAGAGGAGTTCTGGGAGAGATTCTGCAGGATGCTGGGGCTCAGGGTTCCCGACATCAGGCTCGAATGGTCCCCATCGTCCATGATGGCATCAAAATCTATCTGGGGCGGCTCAAGACCTTGAGAGTCCACTGTGCTGGACACCTGGTTTGTTCCTGGGGAAGGCAGAGTGGCTGGCTTGCTGTTTTGTGTGCACTGCTGCTGCCTGACCCGACAGTCCGCGTGGTTATCGAAGCCATTGTTCTGCTCATACATGTGGATTTGGCCATAATAGTACATCAAGTTGTTGTCCCTCGTGCCGTCCGCGCACTGCTGGGCTGGGGCCAGCAACATGTCGCTGCTTCTTTTATGCATGGCCTCTGTCGTCTCCTGGCCCGGGCTGATGGTGTTCGTAGGATGGGGAGTTCTCATGTAGCCCAGCTGCTGGGCGGTGCGGACCCCTCGGGGTCTGCTGCCTGGGTTTGGCTCTGGCGGAGGACGAGGCTGGATCATGCCAGGCGGATACGCCTGCGCAGCTGAACCCATCATGCTCTGCTGAGGCTCAAAACTGGGCTGATTGGAGGTCATGATGGGCTGAGGAAAGGTCTCCTGAGCCACAGGGAAGTTCAGGTGGCTTGGCTGAGATGAGTAGTTCTGCTGACTTGGTTCGTGCATGACCTGTCCCAGCACTGTGCACTCACTGTTGCTCCTGACCATCAAAGAAGGGTCGGTCGCCATGTCCATTTGCTGAGGGTGAAGGTGGGGTCCGGACTTTGCTGCCATGTTGCTACAATTAGGAGAGATCTGATTTGGGTTGCCACTGATTGCACCGGGGCTCAGCATCTGATGAGATTGGTTATACCCTGTGTGCAAGCCCATATCGGGGTTCATGCTGGGACCTAGGCTCATGGGCTGCTGCCGCAGCTGCATGCAGTTTAGCCTCTGCCCATCCATGCCCATGTTCCTCTGCATGAAGCTCTGCTGTGTTACATTCATACTGTTGTCTGGCAGCTGCATCTGCTGCTGGTTGTAGTTCTGGTACTGACCGAAGTTCTGCTTCTGCTGGACCACTGCTAAGTTCCCTTGTGAAAACTGCTGCTTCGACTGATTGGACATGATATCAACTGTGCCTGAGCTGACTTCATTCCACTGGACAGGCATGTTATTTTTATTCATGTCTGAAGAAGTATCAAAATTCATGGAACACTCTGCCATCATGGGTCCCAAGTGGCTCACGCTTGCCTCGGCCACCGCCATCCTGCGCTGGCTGGGCAAGGCTGGAGGCTGCAGCTTCCCACTTCCTTGGAAGTTCTGCATGTCATTGCTGTACCCCATGGAAGTGCTCTCGGCCACTGCCCCATTGCTCTGGGATTTGATGTACTGTACCACATCATCTGGCAGCATAATGTCATCGTCTCCAATGGCTGCGTCTGTGTCCCCGGACATGGCTTCCATGGCGATGTTTTCACTGATGCTCAGTGGTCGGGGCGAGTAGGTGTGCCGGGGCAGGCTCCCATCTGAGCGCCCGTAGCTCTGGAGACCAAAATTCCTCCTGTCTGTGGGGTGTGGAGGATGGAAGGGGTTCACGCTGTTGGTGCTGTTGAAGCGGTGAACTCGTGGGAGAGCCTGGGGGTCTCCGGGAGGTCTCCTCACTGGGTCGCTTGCCCGTCTGGTGCAGTTGCCCTGCACCTCATGGGGAAATGCTGGAGCTGATGGGTAGCCATAGGTGTTACCATCGCTGCAACGCCTGGGGCCTGGCGGGAGGCGGATGGAGGGCAAGGTGGGGTCTGGTCCATCCATAAGTGAGATCCTGTTCTTCAGGGTCATCCTCTCCATGTTTGGCAGGGGGGTCGGAGGAGGGCCCCCTGTGGCAGCAGCGTACTTGGCTTTCAGCCTGTAGTGCTGAGCTGGGGTGAGGTTCAGCAGACCTGGCATCCCACTGCACTGGCTCGCCTCGCTCGACCGGCGGGAGGCATCCGTGGAAATCGGGTCGTAGGAGTCAGCAGAGCTTGTGTTATTGGGGCGGTGCCCAAGATGTGAAGCCTCACTGGAACGGCGGCTGGAGAAGTACGGGGAGATCCCTGAGGATCTGCGGCTGACGGTGTAGGCAGAGCTGACGGTGCTTGTTGTACTATCACGGCGCTCGTTGAGTTGGTTTAGCATTGTAACCTCATTGACAGACAGCTCCATTATTCTGGGGTTAGGCAGCATAGCAGAAGAACCACCACTATTTTCTAGAACAGAGCCTGAGAGAAAGGTTGCAGGGAAGGAAAAGGTTTAGTTAGATGAGAAATTTCACTTGGTAGTGTTCTAGGTGCCAGAATACAGACCCACAAAGCCACCCCCAAATATTTCAAGGGAGTGATGGTGGGTTTCATGTGCTGCTAGTGAATTCAAAGCTTCATTTCTAGCTCCATGTTCATGCAAAGGGAGCAAGAAGTCTGGGAAGAGAAGTTAAGAACTCCCTGCTGCAGAGACTTGGTAACATGTACATCCCTTAAACTCAGCTTCTGAGGAAATATCTCCACATGGGCTTCCCTCAGTAGGACAAAGGTTGGAATGGTGTGAACAGTGCCACAGGGACAGCACATAGCTGCAACCACAGCTGCTCTCTGGGACAAATGCACAGCAGTCAGGGATAGCAGGCTGAGAACCCAAAGGCTGACATCCAAAGGCTCTCCAAGAGTAACCCAGTAAGTTCTGAGATCTAGTATAACCCAGGCACTATGCCTTGGGACTTCTTGGAAAAGTTAGAGGATCTCCAGAGGGTTCAGGAAGACGCTTTTATCAGGAATTACCAGCAGTGGGAAACAAGCATATGAAGCTGGAGGCAATAGCCAGGAGCTTCTGAAGTGACAAAAGGCCTGTCAGAGAAAGACTATGGAGGAAGGTCTTGTCTGGATTGCTGCTGTGCTCCAGTGGTCTCCCAGGAAGCACATTAGCCCTTGGGGAACCTACTGCTGGAAGAAATGCAAGCAATCTTTAGGCTGTAATGGGAACAATGAGGACAGCTGTGTCTGGGTTCTGGGCAAGCTCAGAAACAAGGACACCAACACCTCTGTCTCCCTTCACAGGTCTGTAGAACTGAGCACCTGGGTTTCTATTGCACATCACCAGATGGCTGTGTTTACACCCAAGCTGTCCATTTTACCTGACATCTTAATCTAGCATAGCATGACTCAGAGGCAATAATAATCCTCATTCCTCCAGGGCAGACTCTTGGTTAGGAAACCAGAGTCAAACTCTGGAAGGTTCCTACAGGACATGGTCCAGGCCCAGGGCTTACCATTTCCTGAGATGGGAGGCAGCTTGGTGTTTCTGGCTTGTGGAGCTGGGCTCACCCATGAGCAGGAATCCTTAACTGTCTTGAGTTTCTCTTTCTTGAGCTGTTCAAGTCGTTGCATCGTCGTCATGTGTTTCCTTAGCTGCAGGCTGACTGCCGAGTTACCAGATGAGACCGTTGAGTCCACGACAGGAGCGTTGTCATCCAACGCCGTCAGATCTCCCAGACTTCCCCCGCTGTGCATGTTCATTTCTACTCCACTGTCATTGTTGTTGGTGCTGCCAAGGGGTGATGGCTCACTGCTGCATGACGACTGGCCACCAGGACTGGACTGACACATCTTGGGGAGGGAAAAGAGGAAAAAGAGTTAGGCAGGTGAAAACACTGATGGAAAGAAATCAGGAGCCCAACATCCCCAGTGTTAGTCCTGGAGGCTAGGAGAGCTCCTGTCCTAGGATCTCCCCTTTCTTGTTACCCCCTCCCTGCTGTAGGATCTCAGCTCTTCCAAAAGGCAGGTGCCCCTTCCCTGTGAGAGGAGGATGGGACAGCACCCCACAGCTGGAAAAACTATGGTGATTCAACTGCAGGATGGAGAGAAACCAAATGCTCTTCCTCCAAAAGAAGAAGGACAGATGTTTCTCGAAGAAAAGCAGCACGTCACCTGATTGTGCAACGTATATTGCAGCAAACACTGGCTTATCTAACATAGGATCAAGGCTTAAGTATTTCAGACACAACGTATTTTTGTCTTTAAAATACCCTAACATATAATTAGGTTAGCTGACAAACTTCCCCACCAGATAAAAACCTGGTTCACTGTTTGCAAACTCCCACTTGCAGATAAGGCAGATAAGCACCATATTTATTTTATTGACATTAGGAATGTAAACTACTCTCATTGTGTAGTTTATTTGCAGCAGATACTATATGGTTTGAACTTGCTCTGCTGCTGCTACCAAACAGGATGCCTGACTTTTCTGCTCCAGGCCCATGCTCCAGCAGAAAATAGGAGTGCTGAAAAGGCAACATACTCTGCCCTGGGCCAAGGTGGGAATGCAGGGTGCTGCAGTTTTTACTTTACTCCACAGCAGCCTGCCATGGGCAGGATTAACTGGCTCTGATTGCCCTTCAGTCCAGATGATAGAGATTGCAATCCCAAGATTTAACGGCAAGTTGTGATGCTAGGAGAAAGGTGGCAAAGGGAATCCTTGAGCACTGCATCCTCCCCTTCTCTGCACTCAAGCAGATCTCCCCTATCCCTCCCCACTGCCCCACACACTTCCACTTCCACCCTGTGAGGGTTAAATGGAGACAGAGATATGCAGGAGATCATGCTTTATACAGCTATTTTAATATAAAGGATTTCTTTGCTCACCTTAGTACCGACTGTCCTTAGGAAGGTAGAGTAAGAAAGGGTAAGTGGGAATAAAGAACAGGTTGTTAGGACAAAGACAGCATTAACAAAAAGGACCAGGTTAGTAAAAAGGAGGAAGAGGGAAATGCAGAATACAGCACAAATTACCAACATATCCCCCACTCCCATACCCCATCTTCCCTGCCTTCCCTCTTCAGGGGTACAAATAAAAGCTCCTAGGAGAGATTTCTACCTGTTTCCATGGGTTTGGGGTGACACACAAAGATGGGTCAAAACAAGGAACCTGGGAATGATGGGACCACTGATGGGAACCTCCCACCACCCCGACCTTAACGAGGAAACAGGAGCTGGATGTGGACCCACCAGATGGGACGCCACCTGTTAGATGTGCACAAGTGGAGTATGCAGTGCTAGAGACGGACAGTGAAGAGAAACACATGACCCAGGGCCCTGCTGCCGGTGAGATGGCTTGGCTGGAACCCTGCGGGCACAGAGTGCTACAAAAACAGCCCCATACCTTCAGGAGAAACAGGGTGGGGAGCTGTAACTGTGTCAGTGTTTACATAGGAAAAAAACAATAAAACACATGGAGGAAGAGTATTGGAGAAAGGTCATTCTGTCCAGTGGCTCTCACACTCAGCTTTTGTAACACAGTACAGAGCCTCATCACAGTAAACTGTTTCTTTAGTCGATTAGAGACATTCTGGATGTGTAAATATTCAATTTTTCCCTAACTGAAGCATGCTGCTCCTTAGTAATTTGTCCAACAACACATCCCCTAACCCTTCTGAGAAAATCTTTGTAGCTCCAGGGCATGTTTTTCACAGGAATAACAATCTTTTAGCCTGGATTCAAATCAAGAAAATATGTATTTTGGAGCTCAAAGTCCTTTCAGGTCCAGTGAGAAGTCTGGGAAATATGTGAACACTCCTTTGCAGGTGAAGGTCTTTTCTTCTGTATTCAGCCCATACCCTGTCCCACTCTGAGCTGATGCAGCAAACCAGAACTTTGGGTAAGAAAGTGAAAAGAAACATCAAAAGGCAAGAGTGATCCGTGTGTTGCAATGCTCCATCTCCTCCTCCACCCTGGATGGGGTGGAAGAAGCTCGATGTGTTTGAACCCATCACTACACACAGCTCCTTAGTACCACTGATCACACTACAGCCAATTGTGGAGCTGCTGTAGTGGTCAGAAAGCTGATAAGTGGTCTTTGCTTCAGCTGGTGTCCACTCATGGAACTGTAAAGCTTGGTTATGGTTGAGTGACAGCCTGTACTCCGTGGGCCACAGCATTGCTTCCATGTTTATTCCTAGTTTCCCTCTCCTGCCCCATCATCCCAGTACAAATTTCTATGGCAGCTGGGAGTCATGTATTGCATTTGTGTACTCCTGAGTAATCTGCTCTAGCAGACATGGACTGATGAGGGAGGTGGGACTAGATGATCTCAAGAGGTCTCTGACAACCCCAGTGCTATTGTGCTTCTGTGCATGGTGGAACGGATCAAGGAATTGAACCTGCTTTAAGATACTCAACAAAAGTAAAACACCTAGTTTTATCCCCACTGGCTCCATCAAACAGCAGCAGCCTAGAAAGAAAAGGAGTGAAGGGTGCAGGGTGTAGGGAGGATGAAAAACGGGACTGCTTAAGCCAGGACTTTTGCTTCAAGAAGTATTCATCCGTCTGTGCCCTGTGGTCGTTGCTCAATTTAAACTGGTGAGGTAGGTAAAGCTCACTTGACCACAACACTCTTGGGTTTTACCCACTTTCATGGCACAGGAATGCCAAGCTCAGCATGGGCCATCACATGGCCCCCATGACTACAAGAACAGAAATTTATGATGCTGGGTAGGAAGGTACAAAACGTACTGGATTATGCCCTGACCTGCAGTTTCATTTCTGGACTTGAACTCTAGGGTTGCAGGGCACCTGCCCAGAGAGGTAAATGGAATACAAATGCTTCATGAGGGCACCTGCCCAGAGAGGTAAATGGAATACAAATGCTTCATGCCCCTATTGCATCAGAGAGATCAGGAACCACGTCATTTCTGCCAAAAGCAACTGCTCTTACCACAGAATTCTCTGTTTTTATCGTTTTGACTTGTAAGCAATCCTCCATGCTCCTCGTGGTGCTGTTGGCCTCGGGGCTCTCCTCTGACACCTTGCTGCTCTGCTTGGCGCTTGCCTCATTGTCCCCATTTTCCTTGAGTGGAGGTGGCCTCGGGTGAACATCATTGCGCTGCTTCTTCGTGACGTGAGCGTCAGGCCCGTGCACCGTCTTGACGTGTTTCCTGAGGGAACTGGGGTCCGTGTACCGCTTCGTGCAGCCAGGGATTTTACAGACGTAGGGTTTCTGTCAGTACAAACAAATCGTGGGTTATATTTAGAATAAGCCCAAATATTCCAGGTACAGTGTATGGGCCAAGAAAATACAATGAGCATAGCAGCAGGCAGCAGCAAAATGTGGAGCATCTGCTCCACAGGACTCTGGGAGACTGAGATATGGAAGATGTGATATATGGGCTGCTGCTGATCCACACAGATTTGGCCAGTCATTTCACGTTGGCTAAACTTCTTGTTTTCAGTTTCTGGATCAAAAGACAGCTAAGAATTCGTGAAATACTTTCCTAGTATTACTTTCCCATGTATGTATTTGCTCGGGTGGCCACAGGAATGTTTCCTGATTAAGGATGGGAGGGAGGTGATGTAGTGGACTGGGCATAACACATTCGCTCTGCTAAGGTGGGGTCTACACCAAGAAGATGTCTGAAACCTTCTGGCTGATGGAAATCCAGTGAATTCAAGCCAGACTGGATTCACCCTACTCAATCTATCATACCACTCCAGCACCTGTCACCTTGAAATCTGTTATTGTGCAAAACAAACCACAGGCATGCAATGTTTTTTTTCAGATGACAGCACTCTACCCCGAATTCATGAATCATTGATTGCCACAGGAAAACAAGGCTGAAGCCATGCTTCTGAAAACAGAAGTCAGCAAACAGATCCTTTTATTCTTTTAACTTTTTTTTATTTTACGGAGTCTCCAATTCCAAAGTGTATTAGCACTGCAGTTGTTTGAGCTGGTGCTGCTGTACTGGAAGCTCTGAATTCTTCACAAGTTCTGCTTTTGGCCTCACAACTACTCTACGTATTTTTCTGCCAATGCACTAGGATAGATCCATGAGAAAAAACAGACATGCTATTTGAAGCCTACCCAAAATGACCACTCCTATTCTTTTTTTTAAAATCTGTTTTGTAATTTTGTCCAGAAACTTAAGTGAAAAAATACAAAGGAGTATATATTCTTTGCAGAAAGCCAGCATAATCACGTGAAAAACACTGAAAGTCTGTTTTTTATTCAAAAGCATGCTTCCTGACTGATCTTGGCACATCCACGTAGCTAAATCCACATAACACCCCACTGAGGTAAATATTTAATATATTTTAAAGCTGGGTAAACCAAAGCACAAAAATTAAAATAGTTTGTTTAAAAATATCGTGCAACCTTTTGGACAAGCATTATAGAAATATTATTGCTGCTATTAAACCTTATTACAAAGAACAGAACCCCCACCACATGTGCTGAAAAAAACCCTGTATATGAACAGCTCAAAGATTTTTTTATAAATATCCTTTAGGCTCAACAGTTCTGATTTTTCAGACCCCAGCAATTAGGGTAACATGATCACTGTTGCTTGGACAGCAGACACTCCACCTAAGAGGATTCAATCATCCTCTTCATCAGGCCATGCCTCCTGCAACTGAGCTGAGAACAACTGCTGTTTCACTGGCGTGCTTTCATCTAATCCTCTCGGTTATCGAGCTTCTGACATCTAGTGACATCCTCACCCTAGTGAAGTCATGAGTTTAGGTACCTCAGGAGCCTCCCTCCTACTCTCATGCACATACAGGGTAATACTCATTAGGGTGGGAGAACTGGAGAACTCCTCATGCACTAAGCAGAACTGCATTTATGCGTTTTAGCCTTGTTCAGCTTGAGTTGCTGAAAATGTCACCCTGAGTCTTTGGCTGGCCATGAACTCATGCCTCTCCTCTGTGTATGCACTCGAGAGTGGTCACAGGATGAAAGCCCATTTTTCCAGTTGTAACTTTGAAGGTACCTCCTGAAGGGATTCAAATAGTGACTGAAAGTTTAAAATGAAATAGTGTGTATGACATTTCAACAATCAAACAAAAGCCAGTGTGGTAATATATCCCCAGCCTTGAACTTCAGCATGTTTGGACCATACACCTACGTCCTGTCACACAATGATAGTGACAAATACAGGGAACCTGGAACTTCCCCCATGGAGGAGACTTGGATGACTAACTCTGAAACTGGAGTATTCCAAGTAAACACTGCAAGCAGAGGAAAATATTTAGAAGGTAGCTAGGAACCACAATAGAGTTAACAGTGGGTAATGGGAAATATTCACAGCCACAAACTTCTGCTTTGCATTTGTGTGGTTTTGTGAGCCAAGGTCTCAGTACAGTTTGCTAAGCCAGTGGTCATGGCCACAGCTGGACGCAGGACCCTTGCCTGGGCCTGCTGCCCAGTGTGATGAGCTTTGCTGTGAGGGATGCCATCTGTTGGGAAGGATCATGTTATATGTTCCTCAAAAAGAGGGTGTCAAAAATATGGCCCAGAGAGCCATTGTATGCAGCTACAGATCTCCCACAAGTCTTGGGGTGTGTCTGTACTGCATCAAGGAGGGTTGAACAGCAGCTCAGGAGGGAGCATGACTGCAAAATGTAAGATCATCTGGATAGTGACAGTGCCTTGTAGTTCCCATGGCAAGGCCAGCTGGTCTGGTACAAATCCTCCACTAGTGGCTGTGCTGTTCCTACCCCTGAGAAGGCCTTGGTGTCCTTCAGGGGAAGCAACTGTGGAGGATAAAAATCCCTATGTGTTATCTGAGTCTTTAATTTGTCTTGTCTGAAAGCAGCTTGTGCCAAGTATCAGCGTATTTAGATCAGGGCCCACCAGAGACACGGAGTTGGATGCTCCTGGCCTACAGCCTCACCTTCTTGCACAAGGGGAACCCAAATGATTAGACTTTCAAATGTGTTCAAGCTCTGCTCAGATGAAGTGAGCAGTCATCCCATATCCAGTGCAGCTTCTGATCTGGATCACTTGGGAATCTGAACCCATTGGAGAAATTACATTTACTAACACATTCAAAATGAAAGTTCCACATGTAGGGATATGGGACTCTAGCTGGCTCAGATGGGAAACTGCCCTGCCTAGCAAAGTTCCTGGTAAAGCTCCAGGGATCTGAACTCAAGTGATCTATGGGCAAAAAATGTCGCTTACATACTGTCAGTGTGCCCAGACTGTGGTGAGTCAGTCTGTATCCAGCACTGAAAGCTGTACTGGCAGTCTTGATCCATTCACAGGAGAGTCCTTAGGAATTGAACAGAGATGCAAATTTCCTTTAAGACAGGAAAAAATGTTGCAAAAATGTAAATCTTCAGTGGCTTGATTGATTTATTTAGCTTATGAGCGAGAATATGGAGAGTGGTTTAACACTGCAAAATTAAGAGGTGGAAATATCAACAATGAAAGGGGCACTGGATTCCAGCACTGGTGGGAGGCAGAGAAATCATCCAGGGCTGGAGAACAAGCAATTTCCAACACCTAAAATGTGAGATTAAACCACAACTGCCTACCTTTCAGGGGAAGAAGCTTTAACATAGAAAAATGGTGCAGTCAAACATCACTTACTGGGAATGCAGGATGCTGAGCAGACAAGAGGCTGCAACCTTTTTGGTCCCTCCTGGCCTCAAGGTTGGCATAGCCTTAAAACAACCCCAAACTATCCAGTTTAAGTGTGGATATGGGTTAATTTTAACCTGTGTCTAGCTGGTGGAGAACAATCCTGACATCTGGGTTCATACCCAAACCAATTCAGAAAACACTGGGATTCTGGTCATTCATCAGGTCCATCTCAGCATCATGGAAGAGGATTCTAGACTTTGAGTCCTTATTCTGATTCAAACAGAATCTCTGAAACCTACAGAGTTTTTCTTATCACTGACTAATACTATGCCAGAGATAAAAATACTCCCAGCAAGCCCTTTGTAGACACAGCATTGCTTCAAAAGGCTGTCAACTGTGGCAACTGCGTTCCATTCTCCAATAGTCTATATTTAACTGTTGCAAATTAGCCTACAGACTGAATTCTTCATGGCTGAAAACACTATTAGAACTTTAGAGTGTTGTTTTTTCTTCCCCTGTCAGCTAATTAGCGGTAATATAAATTTCAATCGTCGGCCGTGGTTGATTGCAACAGACCATCACATGCGTTACAATAAAGGCAATTTCCTCTGCTCCCCAACTACTAATAGTGGGTCTTAATTATCCAAGGTTAACAAAGCATTGCATTGTGCTCTATCACTGTACATCAAACGATGGAGGGAGTATTATTTCCAGAGCATCAGGGTCCAGGGTAGCTGTTATATTACTGCAAGTCTGCTCCACAGTAATATTAAACACCACTTGCACAACTGTACAATCCTATCTGTGCTATTAAAAATTATAAATTTGGAAAATGCTTGTTTTAATTTCCAAAGTCGATTAAAAAGTTTGCATACTTTAACATCTGTTTAGGATTTCAAACACAGCTTTCATAAACATAAAGCTAATGTGGTCTGGCTCCCCAGCAAAATAAATCCCATTAAAAAATAAGATAAACCTCTCATTACAGTAGGTTTCTTTTTACATGAGTCCAGTGTGTAAAGTGTATGTTTATTGTCAGCAAAATTTAAAAAAAAGCCCTCCGTTGAGCTGTGGTGAGCCCAGGCTTACCTCATTGGAATGTGTCCTGTTCTGGTGCTTGGCTCTGTCCGAGGCATTGGAAAAGGCTTTATTGCAGCCCTCGTGTTCACAGACATAAGGTTTTTCTCCAGTGTGGGACCTCAGGTGTGTCTTTAAGTTCTCCAGGCGGGAATAGGCTTTGGAGCAACCCTCAAACTAAAGTAAAAAAAACACATGAGGAGTGATTAATTAACCAGAAAAATTTGATTTTCCCCCTGCCTAAACCCTTCTCATCTGTTTCTCATTCTTTCTTTTTTTTCTTCCTTTTAAAGGGCTTGTGTTTTAGGGAACAACATTCACTTTGTTGGGAGAATTTGCTTCCCTAGGCAGGCTGAGAGTTTCAGCAGTGAGTCATATTTGAGGTGCTACTCCTTGTTTGGTACCCACCTGACATTTCAACAAGTGACTCTTTTCTTCCAGCAGGGCTAAACACCCCTCCACTCCTCCCAGAGCTCTCTTAGCCCGTCCTGCCACTCCTCTGCATCTAAAACACTCAGAAACAGGGGCCCCCTCCTTCCCACCTAGGGAACTGACAGCTTCTCCACAGTCTGACCAGCCTTGCAACTTCACTAGTACCAGCACTGGAAAGGGCAGACCGTTCCCTACCACACAAACAGAAATCTAGCAAACTTTAAAGTTTCCCAAATTACAGCTTGGGTCTACTCTTGGAGGATGCTGTGGTCAGGCTGTCTGACATTACCAGTTTAAAAAACAAGACTCTCCATCTTGAAGACAGATGGATTTTTGGATGACAAAACAGGCCAGGAACCTTCCTCCTGGAAGGAAACCAGCTGCCCACACAACGAGAAGGAGCAGCTTGGGAGATGTGGAGAGGCTTCGGGTGATGTAAGTCCTGCCACCCTCCACTCTGGCTGGGCTGGAGGCTTCTCCCTGCACCTGCCTTGTCTCAGCATGGGAGGATTTCACCTCAAACTGAGGAGGCTCTTAAGTGCTCTTTGACAAAACAAGTGGGAGGTTTTAAGAAATGCAAGGCTCCCTTACAAATTCTAGCTAAAAGCTGCACTGCCAGTTCAGCTGGGAGCATTGAAAAGCCCAGGCTGTACTGACTATACAAAAAACACCCCTTACATTTCAACAAGCAGCCCCTCCTGCTGTAACATATGTGTTGTATTTTAGTCACATCACTTAAACGTGTCTGCAAGTTCAGTCCAGTTGTGACAAGACTTCACACTGCTCTATTTGAGTCTAGGCCAGTGAAGAAACTGAAGCCACAGCAGGACAGGTCATGCTCAGTGCCTGATTTTCCCATGGGCAGCTGAGTGGTTCTACACATCCAAAGGTCTGGTCACAGGCACCTGCATGCAATAGCAACAGCACCAGTCTCCTTGTGCTCCACATGCACAGGACCTGCCTGATTGCTAGGGAAGGAGGCAAACAGGCAGCCCAGGAAACCCACGAAGCATATAGGCACAGGCTGATCCCATGTAACTTTGTTGTGTTGGAAAAGAAGTAGGATTACTTAAGATTCCCTTTAAGGTCTAGCATAGGAATGGTGGACATAAGGCAGACTTGCTCTGCTCATGCTGATTCCTTCCACAGCTTTGTCAGGGTGGGATGGATCCAGTTCCTCTTCCTCAGACAACTCTCATTAGCCCATTTGTCCCACAGAACATGCCACAACTCTGAAGTAGCACAGGATATCTCTTTCTTCTCTTGCCCTGTACAAACAATCCTTTACAACTCAAGTCGCTTACAGTTATTGAAATACATCATTCCTCTTGCTGGAAAACAAAGGGAACTCAGCATGAGGCAACTCATGTGTCCATTCTAGTTTTGCTGGATACTGACACAAAAATGCAGTTACTAAGAGCAAAAGTTCTAAGGCCACATTTTCAAATAAGAGCTTCTCAGCAAAGCAGCCTGTGCATGTTCAGAGCAGTTGTACCCACTCTTAAGTGTGGATTTGATTATGTCAGTGGGAGTTCTGGCTGTCATCTGTTGAAATAATCCTTGACCAAATCCCAGGCTGCAATTGGGCTCATCTGTAGCTTTATGAACACCACAAACTTCTTGTCTGAAACAAATGTTGCTTTGAAAAATCACTGCCAGACTTAGACAAAGAATGCTCTGCCACAGAAGGGCACTGTCTGCAGAGCTGCCACTATCCCAGACGATTGGAAAGTGGTGGTTCTCCAGTTTGGGAACAGTTGCTGCAACGTATTGCACATGGAGGGCCTGCAGTTCTCCAGGAGGCAGAGGATGACTTGAGACTCACACACAGCCTTGCCATTGCTCCAGTGTGACCCAACTGAGGCTTGAAAGAGGCAGGATTTTGCTGCAGTGTTTTTTCCTGCCCCACCACAGCACTGAAGAGCATGCAGCCACTGCTGTTTTTATCTCCTGAGTCCCTCTACCTTGCCCTCAGTGCTCACTTTGTATGCACCAACAATCAATATTTCTTGATACTTTTAAGGAAGATTGGTAAAGCACTAGACTGGGCGAAGTGCTTTAGAAGATTAAAACAAAGGACATGGCCCTGTGCCTCGGGGGAGCTTATGCTCTAAATTAAATGAACACACGGCTGGAAGATTGATAAAGGAGTCATGCAGCAAACAAATCATACATATCCTAATATTTGTAAGCAGGAGCTGGGGCACGGCCAGGGAGGGAGCAGGGCTGGAAGTGGCTAATGGAGCAGAAGAGGAGGAAGATATGGGAGGAGGGATTAGACATTTGCTGAGCAGGAAGAGACTCATTCCCGAGATTCTGGGGAGAGGGACAGTGTAATGCTGACAGCAGAGGAGATATGAAACGCCATCAAGTGGAGAACAAAGACAGCAGAGGATATCAAAAGACAGGGATGGACCTTTGGGAGGAATAAGGGCTGGAGAATATGAGGAGGGAGACTGTGAACACTTCTGCCATCAGCTGATCACAGTTACTGAGCTCCATACCTCACTTCCCTCTTGTGCCCCCCATCAGGCATCCATGACTGCCCCACACCAGCCAGCAGCGCGGTGGGAGGCTCCAAGTGTGAAGGCACATACGGGATTTAATATCTTGAGGCTAGGGAGAAGGAGAGCCCAGCTCTCCCATGTGGTCAGTGAGCCTGCACCCACAGGGCTGAGATACAAAATACTACCCCATACTCTTCCTCAGGCAGTGTTTAACCCTAGGCACAGTGCTGCTGGTATGCAGAAGGTCTGGGGACTGAGATCTTCTTGGGGTTTATGCACCTATGGCTTAGCCTCTCCTCTGGATTAAGAGAGCAGAGGTAGGAGGTGTTGGCCTAGATTCCCATGCTGGAAAGAGGCTTGTGTGCATGCTTGGGTCTGTGGGTGAGGGAACCTTGCAGTCCCAGCAGCTGTAGTGGGTAATGCCAAGTTAGACATGACTAAGGTTAGGCGGTTCCCCACAGTGTGGCATTACTGGATTTCTTTCTTGGATGTAGGCAATGAAATTGGCTGGATTTCCACCTTAAGTGACTTGTCCTGAGTTGCTTTGGATCTCTGTGGTAGATCTGAAATAATTTTTCCCAAGGAAATGCAGTTTTGCCCACTAACACCTCGCTCGACCACACTCCTTGACCTCTTGTCCTGTCCCCAGGGTCTAACTTGGGGGTCTAACCCAGACACAGAGGGCTGGACTGGCTCTGAGCTGGTGCCAGTGGCTGCCCTGGTAGAGCCCTACTTGAAGCCATGCCCGTGTCTGCAAACACATTTTTGCGACCACCCCAGCCCAGTGTCCCACTTGCCAAGTGAGGTGCACCATATGTCCCTGCCAGCTCACCGTGCACTTGTGTGGCTTCTCTCCCGTGTGCCTTCGCATGTGCACCACCAACATATACTGAGCCTTGAAGGGCTTCTGCTCCCGTGTGCAGTCCTGCCAGCGGCAGACAAACTCCTTCTTCTCCCCGTGGATGTGATCATTGTTGATGTGCTGGTAGGAGAGAAAGGAAAAGCAGGTCACTCCTGGAAGAGCTGATGCCAGCGAATCTCGCATGGTGCTCCAAAAGCCAGATGTTCCCTCCCCAATGCTTGTCAAACACTGCAGCACCTGGCTGCCAGGTGCACAGGTAACACCAGGGACACGGGACCCAGCACTGTGGTCTGGTGTGTCCTGCAGAGAAAGGTGTGCAACACCCAGCACACTGCATCCAAAGCAGCTAAAAATGGGAGGTTTGCAAAAGTAACAGGGATCCATGGTGCCAGGGAGAAGGGAGTCCTCTCAGTGTGTCCCCAGCTGCTTGATGCCACTCTTGAGGGGGATGACAGAGTAATTTTTGTCTCTACTGAATCCTCCTGTGCTTCATTTACGCACCTGAGACCCTTTTTTGGGGCGCTGCTGGAGGATGGTGGACAGGAGGAGACAAGCCTTGGTTGGATTCAATAATCTTAAAGGTCTTTTCCAACCTAAATGATCCTATGTTTCTAAGCCCATATTCTGGGCCTATGACATCCACCTGCTGTCCAGCGCTGGTGGCTGGCAGGAAATGACAGCATCTGAGAGCTATGCACCAGGGAGAGCTCAATTACTGCTAATTACTCTGGCCCACGAAATTCTGTGCTGGAGTGTTGAAAAGCCAGACCCAGAATGGTGCCTTCATCCACCCTGGTAGGAAGAAGTGGGTCGTTTTTTCCCAGTGCAGGGCAGATGAAGCCCTGCCGAAAATAAACAGAGTCAGAGGCCAGCCCGTCGGCAGCGCCGTTCCCGCGGCGGCCTTGTCTCTCTGAATGGGGTCTCATTGCCAAAAATAATGCCTGTCCTCGCTCCTGTGTTTTCAGAAGACATTCACTGACAGGAAATCCTAAAATAAACCACTTGGTTTTGGGTTTTGGCTTTTTTTGTGCTGAGATTTTTTCCAGCCCCCGCCTTCGTCCCCCTGGCCAAGGCCAGGCACACATGTTGCAGCTAGGGATGAGACTCTCTTGGGGCAGTGAGGCAGCATGAGGACACAAAAGTACATTAAAAAAGATTCATCAGCCTTCCCAGCCCCAGCTGAATCCCAGTCTCAGTGTTCTGTGTGCTGTGGTCCAATCCTGGGGTCAGGGTCCTGCTGGGGTCCCAGTTCTACCCAGGGACAAGAGGAGGTGTGTGGGGCACACCTGGTCTCTGGGGCACCACACATAAACACTGAGAGCCAAAGCTGCGTGCTGGGAGAGTCAGGAGAGGCTGGATTTGGGAGAGGTTTCATATGGGTTTAGAGTTCTGCTGCCTACGGTTCTGGTTTTACAACATGGCATCAGTGTGAGATTTTAGCCTCAGATGGTGGAAATCTGATGAAACTCCCCAGAGGCCCATGGACATGCTAAACCATGTCCAGACCAGACTGGGGAGATATGTCTCCAGGCTCTTGTTTGTGTGGGAGTCTAACCTGCATCCAAGACTACACACAGCAATGCTGGAGTGTGGGAGAGCACAGGCTTGTCCACTTGGTCTTGTTTGAGCCAGAGGAAGAACACTTATGGAAGGGGAACTCTAGCCCTCATTCAGGACTATTCAATCCCTGTCTGGGCAACATCTGCTTCCTATCACACGGTGTAGGAGGAGTTGCACAGCTCACCTCACTTCAGCTGCAGCTCCCTAGCCCCTACCTGGCTGAAGGCTTTGCTTGGGCTTCTCTCAAACTGAGTGTGACCTTTGAGCAGCAGTGGTGCTTGCAAAAATATGTCATCACTCCTGCTGCTCCCTGTTGACATGCATTTCTCCCACAAGCACACTGTGTATAGGGAACAGACCCTGCTCGCTCAGGTACTTTGCTCTGCACACTAACTACAGTTTTTCCATGCATGGTGAGATGGCACCTTCTCAGAAGCTGGCCCACGACATCTGTATTTCATTTGCATGTGTATTTTGGGCATCCCAAAGCCACAACTCCATGTTGCTAGTAATCACAGTACAGAAGACTCAATTTTTGTAACCTTCCAAATTTAGGAAAATCTTGGGATATTTAATCAAATGTTTTTCTTTGGTTTTGTTTTTTTTTTTTTCTTCTGGAAATAAATTGTGCTGAGCAGCCTGGTGCTCTGCACTTTGCTCTGGGCAGTTAGTTTTTCTTATGTCTGAGAGGGAAACACACAAAAACTGCTGGACAAATGTGAGCCCAGCCTATCTGACAGGCATGCTGTGGTTTAACCTCAGAAAAGCAACACCCCATGGCATGCAATGTGCAACCCATTATGCACCTTATCACTTAACTGGCCTTGAAAACTGTTTCCAAATCTGTCTGTACTCAAGGACTTGATGCACTGAGCCAGTGGCTTCTGGCACAGGCAGGCAGGCACTAGCCTCAGATAGAAGAGCATGTGCCCAAAATCATAATTCAGAGTGTGGTCCCTCTGGACAATGCTTGTGTGCAGAACTTGGGCAAATGGTGCCTGATGCCTATTTGGGGGCATCTAGACATACCCAAAATGAAGGTATATAAAAAATAGAGAGAGCAGACACAAGCCCTTGGGAAGGGGGCTACATGGGTGGCCCCTGGCAAACTGGGAGCCCAGTTGAGACAAGCAGCAAAAGGCTGAAGGAAAAGGAGAAGGCAGCAGCTCCTGTTGCAAAATTTGTTTAATCCATAACTGCTGCAAGCATCAGGGTTGCTGGCTAGTGAATTCCCAGCAGATATGGGCTGGCTTCAAACAAATGGACTCACACGATAGACCCAAAATAAGGACTGGGAGGGTGCTGGGCTGGGAGCAGGGATGGGGCTTAGACACAGATTGTGTCCGATTTCACAGGCACTTCTCAGAGTGTGAGGGATTTATTGATCCCAGAAGCCGAAGGAAAGCAAACGGTGGATACCCAAGATGAAGCAAAGCATACAAAAGGTTCTTGGAATTAATTAGAACTGAAAATCTGATTAATGACTTGGTTTGGGGATCCTTCAGAGAGCAGTTTTGACACTGGTTTGGGAACATCACTGTGATTATGGAAGCCGTGTTTCCCAAGTTTTATAAAATCAACCCACTTTCTGTATTTCAGACACTGGAGCATGTCTCCAGACTCTGAAAGTGCTCTGTTTCTGTGGGAGGCATGAGCTGAGCAGGTCAGCAGCCTCTAAGTGATATGGCTCCACAGCTCATTAACAGCAGCATAAAAGGCTTTCCCAGCCTGGACTAGGACTGAGGACAGCATGGATGATCCCTGACCCATAGCTGGTGTAGCTCTGTGGGCAGGCTCAGTGAATATGGCCAGTGAAGAGGGAAGGGCTCAGCCCCCTTCCCCATTTCGTGATCAGGTCCTCTGCACTGAGCCTTCTGTCATTGGGCCGTGCACAAGGGAGACTGAAAGTGCAGCCTCAGCAGCTGAGAAGGGAGCAATATCACATAATCTATGAGAGGCTTCCTTCAGCTGAACTCCTCCGGGAGCAGCGACCTGCTTTGGCAGTGTTTACACACCGTATCTCTGATTTGCACCTTTAGTAGCTCCCAGGGTGAGCTCTGGCTGTACAGCAGCTAGTGATAAAAAATGAGGACAAGTGCACAGAAACCCAAATTTATCGCTGGGGTTTCCTCCCAACCATTACTCACATGGACGAGCTGCTCCTGAGTGTCATATTCCTTTGTGCACCCTTCCCAGTGACAGTTAGTCTCATAAATAACCTCAGGCTCCTGTTTACATTCATCCTTATCAAGATCTTCTTTCAGGTCTGTCAGATGCTCCTGCAACACATAACGGTGCATTGTATAAGGTGAACTTCTTTCATCTGAGTTCCTTCATCACTCATAGATTACAAGGCAAGTATCAACTGATCACAAAACCATGCTCGTTGTGGCTACATAACATCCATGATTCCTGTGAAATAAAGAGCTACAGAGTTTTGGCAGAAGCGGATCAGAGTTGATGACAAGACATGAAACACCCCAAAGCCACTGTTGCAGCAGTGCCTGGATTCAGCCAGGTTATGGGCAGTCCCAGGAAAAGCTGGAGAAAGGAAAAAGCTGGCTTCTGACCTTTAGTTGTGTTCTTTGCTGCAGCAAAACAAATGATCTGGGCAGAGTGGAGAAACATGAGCATGAAGAAACCCCAGAGCAGCCAGAGCCCAGAGCCCAGACTCACCTGATATGGGCTGGGCAGGGGGTTCCTGTTTTTTGCATCTCTCAGTAGATGAGAAAATGATTCCTAACCCTAACCCAAAGATTCATGCCTGCAGGATGTTCCACAGTGACAAAGTGATGAGCTTTCAAAGCATTTCTCTGAGAGGGGAATTTGGAAATCTTGAGCAAGACCCAGTGAAGAGCAGGTTGCAGAACAAAGATCCTGGGACTCTGGACTCATAAATTAGTTACTTTAATGGTGGGTACACTGTGAGCTCTCTCCTTAACTTCTCTGTCTAGCCAGCTCCTGAGTGCTAAATGAAGCACAGATTTTTGTTATGGCTGCTATGAGGATTAAAGCATGGGTAACTACAAAATAGTGTAACAGACAACATAATTAGTACAATTCTGAGTAAGGACAACTGTCAGCTCTGCATGCATCAGACACCTGCACTACAGACAAGGCCATCAGCAGCCAGTACTGGCCTGGGAGCTTAGCAAGACAAAGCCCTGCAGGTTTTGACCCCCTTCATTCCCTTTCCTCCCAGTTACTACTGCTGCCTAGGACAAAGCATCCCACCTCCAGGATGCCTTCAGACAGGAGTACCTGGGGTGACTGACCACATCAGACACTGTTCCTCACGATCTGATGCTCCAGTTGGACCCATATGTGTATATATACAAACTCAAACCATCCCTGGCCTGCCCAAGCAGGCCATCTGACTGCCATCTCCTTCCCCACCAACACTTTCCCAATGCCTGCTGGGAAGCTGCAATGATTAACGACTTAACAGCATTATACGGCTTGGAAAGCAAGACATGCTGTACCAAAGTCCAACAGTTTTCATTAACTAGCTCATGACATACATGCCAGCAGTGACTTTTCAATTCAAAAGTTTAGATATAGATAGAAAGAGACTTGTTTTAATTAGCTCTTCATTAAAAAAAAAAAAAAAGATATTGCAAGGTGACTCTTGGGACACGAAACTGTAGTAATTTACAGAAAGACTTCTGGAGATTCAAACTATACCAGAGCCCAGAGCAACAGTCTGAGAAAGTTCAAACAGCAACTTCTTTTTCCTGAAATTCCTATTTGGTTGAGCTGTAAACATTATTATTTTTGTAATGTTTGTCTCCACACAAAGTGCGGTCCCCAGACAACTGTCATTTTCTACTAAAAATCTCATTTTGCCAAAATTTTTATACTTTCTGTTGGAAAAATGGAATCGTAACAATTTAATTTGTTGAAAAGGATTGACTTGTATCATTTCTAGCTAGTTCAATGCTAGTCTGAATTTGTACTGGAGCTCTTGTGGCACTGTAGAAGTTCAGTAACTCAGGTCCCTCACGCCTGGTACTTCACTGTGTCCCACAAATCTTGTCTGATTGCATTTTCTACAGCACAAACCATCATGGGAGATACTGTCCGGCCAAGGATTGTGAACACCCAAACCCCAACTCACATGAGGTGTTCCAAATGCAGCATTTCCAAAACAAAACATACACATTTTTGGGGATGGATGAACTTCATAGTCAGCAAAAAATGGATCAGTCAATTACTAACTGACTGCAACACAACTTTTCAGCACAGTCTCCTGCAGAAAAAGCATTTCTAAATTTAATTAATTCCTCTTGCTTAGACCAAATGAGACACCCACTACATTCAGTTTTTTAACCTGATCTCCTTGCCAAGAATGGGCTGTCTCTTACATGGTACCTTCTAGTAATTTCCCAGTCAATACTGAAATGCTGCAAGATGTGGAACCTACACTTCCCTTGGGGAATTACTTCACATACCACCTCATTAGGAACTATTAGATGATCAGCGTGCATTTTCCTACTCCTGATTTCACCTTGCTATTCTAATCAACTCTCATTGCACCACTTCAGACAACTCCCCTGCTCCATTCAGTGCTAATTTCAGTGTTTTCAAGACCCAGGGGATGAAACCCTGGAGGAGGGCTACAGGGGTGAGCCAGGCTGGTGCTATCCAAGTGCTCCCAAACTGGGTGCACACGGCTTCGCATGGAGCAGCGCATGGAGGATGGCAGCCATTGAGCAAGCAGCTGTCTGTCCCACAGCTCCTCTGCTACACATGCTTTGAGAAAGCCAGTGATGGCTTTCAAATATTTTTTCATTTGCTGCAGGAAATAAACACACTGCCCTATTAGCCCAGGCGGTGGCCAGATTGGTTTTTCGGGGCATGTGATTTTGCAGCAGTGTGTAGATGCACTCCTAAACTCAAAGCTCCAGAGAGGTGCCTCTTTGCCCTAATCGTGCTGACTACAGCATGTTTATCTTTCCCTGATATGCTATCTTCATCAATTTTACCAGCCCCCTGATGACTGCACACGTTGCTGTCCCCATGCATCATGCTGAGACCTGCTCCTGAACCAGGGCAGAAGGAGAAATTTGTCATCAACTCTTCCATTCGCTTGACAATAACACAGACTAATATTTCATGAAAATGAAGTGCCCAGAGCACTCCTGATAGTTTACAGTTGTGATAAAGGACGGTCAGATGGATACTGTCAGCCATTAAACAGTTTGCAATCACAGAGCTCCAGAAAGAAAGCAAAGGCCTCTGGGCCCTTCTTGGTGTCAAATGTTGTGTCACCAGTGTAAAGGATGTTTCTAGGAGCAATTCCTTGTTGAATCAGGAAGTTGTCCTTTTTTTGCAAGCTTTCTACCTACATGCAAGCTTCCCTCATAATCCATGTTTGCTCTGAGACACTAATGCTGCTTGCTTTGCAGCACAGAAAACTCAGACATCATTTTTACGTTATTACACTTGACATATTTGCTCTCTCCTTTTTTTTCCTATCCAAGCACAGCAACAGCAAGCAGAGTCCCAAGTATCCATGGAATGCTTCACTCAGTCACTGCAGCTCTGCCTCTGCCCTGTACCTTCCTGGGCTTTGTGCTCCAAGATACACCCGCCTGCCTGGCAGATTTTGCTGCCTTGCTCCTACCTGCAGCAAAAGATGCCAAGAGGATTGTTCCCAAAGATGAGACCCAGCAGCTTGCCACCTCAACCCCCCAACACGGCTCGCAGCAGGGAGGTTACCTGTGTGTTTGGGGACACTGGGGGCAAGCCCTCAACTTCAGTCTTGACTTTGCTGCGTTTGTTAATTACTGGATTGACGGTGCTGCTCACGGCCGACTCACTGCTCTGCTTGCTCTAGGAAAGAAAACCAGGCAACAAATGGCACCGGGGTTTGGGGATGACAGACAGACAGCGGCCCACATCCTCATTAAAAATTAACTTAAAAATCAGTCAAGGTTGAGCTTCAGGAGTGGCAGGGGACAGCAGGGTTGGCCTGGGGCTCATATGAAAACCAGCCCATGTGGGTTTGTGCAAGGCAGAAGGGATGGGAGAGAGGGAAGAAGATTCAAGGGCATCCCCCTGCTTCTGCAGGCTCACCAGTGAGCTTGGCCTCGCCACCGCTGCTCTGTTTCAGAGCAATACAGTCCATGGCATAGCCATCAAAGCCTTACACAACCCCCACCCAAGCCACAGTTTTATTTCTCAATGTGACGAAATGATTTGTTGAGAAAATGAATTCCTGGGGGGAGCAAGGGGTCTCTGGTTGTATGTTAGGGCTCTGGCGTGCTGAGTCCATGAAAGACTATGTGTGTAATTTGCTAAGCTCTTAAAAAACAAGAACAACTTCAGGAGAAAAAACATCCCATTGTATGTGCATAAAATTGGAACATTAACATTTTAAATACTCTTGCTAATTGCTCAAGATTGGTCCTGCAAATTATTAAACAGAGGCAGAACTCCTGCCAGCCACATTATTTTGGTAGCCAGTTTGTAATGGGAAAACAAAACCAATCAATCAAGCAACCTGCAATAACAAACAGAGTTTGCAGTGCAGCAGCCATGAGAAACCCTAAAACAATAAACCAGTCTTAAAAGTTCAGTATGATACAACTATAACAACAATTTGAAATGGGTGTGACATATGTTGAAATAAGTCTTTGGGGAGAAAAGCAACTGCAATTTAGACTTCGAAGGAATGTAAATGGAAAAGAAAAATGATTAAGAATGTGCTAGGCATATTCACTAACCCAGTGCACGTGGAGGGCTTCTGCACACATATATGTGCTTGTGTGCTCACAGATATTTGTAAGATGTATTTAAGGTGTGGGATCTCATTCCTAGTTTTCAAAATCTGGCCCCTGGTTTTGCAAAATTTAGCAGTAAAAATCAACAGCAGGGACACATTGAGAGAAAACCTACTGAAAAAGAAGGAACAGTAAGTAAAATGTGAAGAGGTCCTACATAGGATGCACTTACATGTTACAGATTAAGACCATCGTCATGGTTCACGTGAGTACAAAAAAGGAAGGAGGGATTGGTGAAGGTACTGAAGAAGCTTGGTTCATAGGTGCTTATTTTGCAAAACACTACAGCAACTGATTTCCCTTGATTTCAACAGGACACAAAGTGTTCAAGGAGATTTCCTGCCTGGGAAGAACCTTGCATATCATGTTCAATACTTTGATGGACCAAGGCCTTTGGTTTCTGCATGAGTAGGTGCAAAGAAGGGAGACGGGCGCAAAATTCGTCTGTGACTAATTCAGAAACACTTGCCAGGAAAAAGAAAAAGCAATGTAAAGGGATAGCATGAGTAGAAAGAGAATTGTTAAAACTCCCACAGCCACCATGAAGGGAAGCCTACATCCCACGGAGAATGTGCCTCCATTTCCACATGTGCCATGCAGGACGGCTGTCCCTACCTGGCTGGAGTCGGAGATGCAGTTGCTGTTGCTGCTGCTTTGTGCTGGTGATGGGTTCATGGAGATGACTGCCATGTGCTGCCGTGGGGGGAAGGTTGGGGATGGCTGGATCAGGGGCGGAGTGTGTCCGAAGGCTGAGCTCAGGCCTCTTTGCTGGGTCAGGATCTGCTGGTACGTCACGGGGTTAAGCGGGTGGGGGAAGCTGAATGCTGGACTGCAGCAACAGGAGAAGAGGAATGATAAGGAGTTATTTTAAACAATATTTATCAAATTAGCTAGTGACTGATTCAAGTTTGGCTTCTTGGAGACTCCAGGAGCCAGGCTGCAATGCCCAGCTACACGCCTTCAATGCCAGGATAAGCCTGACCGCCTGCTTTACTGCAAAGTCACGATTTGTCTTGCACATGCTTCAGCAAACCTGTGAATCATTTTGACCTGAGCATTAGACTGATTTTAACTTCTTTGCTTCCTATGTAAAAAAAAAAAACAACACAAGCCCTTGGCAGGGAGTGCAGAAGAGGATGGGACTTGGGCACATCTGGCTTTGCAGCCCCTAAGGCTCCTGGGTTTTCCCAGGCAAACCTCTTTTGCAGACTTGCAGCTTTGGGGTTATGCTAACCTGGATATGAAAAACAAGCATCACCTGGCTCACCTGGCACAGACTACAGCAGGGATGAATAAGTATCCATTTAACATAATCCAAAACCATGCAATTTACTCTGCATTCAGGTGAGGGGAGTGCTGGCTCAGGGGACTGCTGAAGCATGTCACCCTTCCTATGTAGGTCACTGGTTCATCTCCAATCTAGGTCAGCAGTGACCAGGAACACCACTCGCCCCTGGCTGCTTGGGCAATAACTGGGCAACAGGTCTGAGACAAGATGCAGCACTGGAGAGCAGTAAAAACAAAGCTCTGCTTTTGGAAAAAAGGGGTGCGCTCCCAGGGGCAAGTCCACTGGGCAGAGACAGAGAAGCACAGGAGATGCTCTGTGGCAACTTTAGATGTGTGATGCACAAACCATAGACACTCAGCTCAAAAACTGATTATCTGCCACCTTCAAGAAGTGGCTGTCCTGAACCTTTACCCTCATGGTATTTTCTCTCACACCACTAAAACTGTCCAAGGTGTGAGTTCTCAGAGAATGGGGCCATAATTTGAAACATGCTTAATTACCAATTTTGCTTTTGGAGAGAGTATTTCATTCCTGCCCCTAAGAAGTTGTTAAAATAATAACAAAAAAGTCTTTTAACGCCAAATTTCTGGCAGTTATGTTGTTATATAAGTAACCCATTTTACAAATCCTGACATTTAGGATGTATTTTTAGAACACCGAGAAGGGTTTCAAATTCTTTATTATTAGTTGATTATTCCCTTGGAGGCCGAAAGTTGACCATTAGGTCAGTCCCTGGACTCTACTGATTTGTTAAAAATACCAGCCATTACTCTTAATATCTGAGTATAAGTTAAGATGCTACAGGTATGTGTAGCTAATGACAACAGGTAAAAAGACTATAAAAAATATGATAACCAGATAAGAAGCTGCAATGTGTTTAAGTCAGCCTTATGCTCGATTTTACAGTCAATTTCTAAATTATGCTCCTGGATAAAGCAACTTACATAATTAATGTTACACTTATTAATAACAACATCTCTGTTTTCCCCCACAAGTTTTAAGCATGCATGGTCTTTATAACCCTTGCTTTGCAACATCAGTGTTAATTAGATCTAACATTTTTAACAGTTAAGTAATAAAAAGAATAATAACATTGTGAAACTTGGGTGAAGCAATCACAGTAGGAATTGACAAGAGTCAGCTGCCTAATGTAAGTGCTTTTTAATTAAGATTTGAACAAAACTTGACTCAAGGGTTTAGATTTGGTTTAAATATGCTTTTAGAATTAGGCTCTTCTATCCACCCAGGCAACATTTTTTCTAAGAATGTGGGCCAATAATTTGGAGAATACTTTGGGGCAATCTCTTAAATCAGAGTGTTTCTTAACCAGTCCAACTGCTCACAATGAACATTTTTTTAGATGAATTTATTATCTGTTTCTGCTTGCAGGGAGGCATGATCATACTGTAATTATTGGAAATGTGGTAGCCAATAACACCAATCCAGCAAAAAAACCCCACCCCATATGCAACAAAATACCCTCCCACATGCAAAACCAGATGGGGGCTTTGAATTACTACACTACACTGCCCTGATGCACAAAAGCAGAGGTTGTGAGGAAGGGAAGGTCTCCCTTGCTGGAGAATCATCCCTTCTTTCGTGGGGATGGTTCCTCAGCTGAATGGAGCTGATCCCAGAGCTTTACCTGATTGTCCCGGCAGATAAATGGCCGTAGGAGCCACTCGCTGCTGAACTGCTTCTGGAGTTGTTGATATACGCCACAAGAGAGTTTGGGGAGGTCCTGATCATTGTCTGGAGATCAATGCTGGCATCAGAGAGTGGGGAGATAGACAGGGCTCGTTTCCGGCTTAATCTTGGAGTCACCCGTGGGCTCGAAAACCGGGACACTGCAGGAAAGAGAGACTTTGTCAGACAAGACCAGTGGGCTGCTCCCTTCCTGCAGGCGGGCTGGAAGTCCTGAGAACTGCTGCACTCATGACTGCTGTGGGATGTTCAGGACTCAGAAGCAGCGCAGGAACCAACTGCCCTTTGATGGGAGGTTTCCTCTCTTCTGGGCACTGAATGACAGGGGTCAGGCAGCGCCATGAGCGTCTGCTTGCTTTGCTGTCCTCAGGAGATACAGAATCCTGTCCATCACCCCCTTCCATAGGCACTAAATTAACTTAAAATTAAAAGAGAGAAGGCCCTGCAAGGTTTCCATGAGCGCAGCCGTGCCCGTTGACTCGGCGTCAGGAGCAGCAGGCCGGGGGAGCCGCACATCCAAGCCGGGGAAACCATTGCAAATGGTGAGTGTGTGCCTGCGTGCGGGGGGAACGGAAACCAAACGAGCATGAGCACAATGCTGACCATCCAATTAATGAAGGAGGCGAGGCTCCAGAAACCCTGAAAGTAAATTAAGAGTTTTAAGAAAACCAATTTGGCAGCTCAGGCACAAAGTTCAAGCTCTCCCCCTCCAAGGGGACCTGCCAGTGCCTGGACCCTATTAGCAATTGTCAATCATTCAGCCATGAAGTAATTTCCAACCCTGCCAGGCCCATTTATGGATCTGCAATACATGATGGGTTACTACTGTACAAGTTTGGCATACTTCAGTGTTTTGGCACTGCTAACTGGAATAACTGACTTCAGCCAAAGGAAACTCTGCTCAGGCCTGACCCACCTGCAGATCTCTGGGGTGGCATGGACAGGAGCTGCAGATGGGCCATATCACAACTTTCGCCGGTACCATGGTACCAGATCCAAACCCTGCCTGGAATGACTCATCCCTCCAAAGCAAGCAGTTGTTTGGATTGTGTATTTAGGAAAAAAAAAAATTCTAAGGGTAAAATATAGCATTTGGCAATGGGTCCTGGCTGGTAATCCCTGCCATCCACCCAGGGGTGCAGGAGGGCTCAGCTGCTCCAGCTCCTTCCCTTGATGAGCACAGCAATGTATCACCACCTGACTTTTCCAGTGGTGGTCTCCCTAGAAAGCGTCCTATGGGTATATCCTATTAAACACCGTGAATAAAACACTAGACTGCCCAGGCAGGAAATATGAGCTATTTCCCTCTAGCTGGTTGAAGGCACTGATTTTGGTTGCACACCACCAGATATAAACCTGGCACTTTGTAAGAGCATGAACTTTCCGTCCTGATGACAGTGCTGGTATGTGAGAGGGTGAATGGGATGTAGAAGGGGGTGAATGGGATGTAGAAGGAGGTAAAATATATTCCACCAGTGTGATCAAACAATTCCTTGATTTGCGTTGGCTCACAGAAGTCTGTGTCAACATTTCCCTGAGACCAGTGGCTGAGTTGCAGAGTCCCAATCTCCACATGACTCGCCTGTGCACCAACGTGGCTCTGTCATTACCATGCCTGGGTGCTGTGTAATCAATGGGATTTAGCATCACCATCCTCTTAGTCCCCATAATGACCCTCATTGCACAAGATAAATGATTTGCACAACGTCCCACTGGAAATCCAAGGCTAAGTCGGCACTTGAACCAAGCACTCTTGTGACTTTTGTACTACACCTAAGAAGCTTCAAGAGTTGCTAGATGCAATGCCTTTATTGCAATGCTGACAATATTGGGAATTTCTCCTAAAAATCAGATTGTTGCATGCATGTTGAACACATTCTTATAATATTTTGTATAACTACACTGTGCAGCCTCACGGGGCAGAAAGACACTAGAAAACATGACTCAAAGATCAGGCAGCACACAGAAAGGGCAGCAGTCTACAAAAACCACCTCGTGAGTGTTAAAGCTGCCCCATGATTTGGAGGGACTAGGCTCAAACTTCCCGAGTGCTTGCAGCTGGAAGACTCTAGCTGTGCGTGGCACTTCCCTGGAAGCTGGAAAAGATGCAGCCACTTTGGAGAGGCACTGTGGACAAAACCAAACTGAGCAAATGAACTTCCCTCAGCAAAGGTTGGCCTGAAAGGCTGAAATGGAGAATTGCCAAACTTCACACCTGGTTCCTGAAACCTGAGCCCTTCCAGAGCCCTGGACCAAACAAGGTTGCTTGTGTCCAGCTCATAATGGTCCTCTGGCCATAAGGAACCTGCACCACAACCCAGTTGTGCTCTTCCCAGTCCTCCCCAGCCACACCTCCTTGAGCAAGTTGCTGCTTCTTTCTGTGTCCCTATTTCCCAGTGTCATCTATTTAGATGAGCTCCTTTAGACAGGGCTTGTATTTTATTCTGTACGTACTGCACCAAGTGCGATGGGGCCCCATCTCAGATGAGTTGTCAGTGTTTCTGTCCTACAAATAATATGTGTCTTTCCAGATATAGATATTGTTTCCTGCATTTGCATTCCCACAGTCTCCTCCTTCTCTAACAGAAGGAAGCAGGCCAGATTTGACAGTCGTATTTATCTCTGTTACTCCCACATCTCAAGGGAGATCTGTTTATTAATGTGCCACTTCCCTTGATAAATTACTAAATAGAAAGAAAAGCCTTGTACTCATTTCTCGCTGTTCCTTCACATGATTTATGCCCACAATGCTGGATCAGCCATTGGTTCCCATTAATTTGCAGAGGGAAGAAGACCTGATGTCCAACAGAAACCTGGGTTTTAGCAGTGCAGACAACGTGGACACCCCTCTCCCTGCTGCACACAGGTATGTCGTTTTTTTTCCCCATGTAAAACTCTGCAGGAAGCTGTCAGATTTTCAAGCTCGCCTGGGAATTCTGCAGCCCAAAACCAGTAATATGCATTGCGTTAGTGTCCAGTCTAATTTAGATCCTGCAGGTACTGTGGGCTATCTGAAATGTTTGATAGCAGATCCAATAGGTTGGGCTCATGCTTTACACAAAAGCCTCTTAGGTCTTGCGGGCTTCCACGGAAAGCTGTGACCTAAAATCGTGCTATGGATGAACAATTCCTCTCTTCTTAATGACAGCCTGCCCAAGGTGCCTGGGAAGAGAATCGTCTGGGAAACGGAAAAGGAGTTTAAGCATGTGAAGAAATGCTCACTAGTGCATTTAGGAAGAGAGAACCTTTTCAAAATTATTATTCAAAAGCAGATTAACAACACGGGGATTGTTTTAAATAATAAAGTTTGCCTGACCTGAATCTCCTGATCTGAGGACGTGGAGCACAAATGTTAAATGGCACCAGCAGCAGCACTGGTCAGCATTTGTGTAGCTGTACACAGCAAGGTGTTCAGCACAGGCTGACTGACAGCCACTGAGGCCCATAAGCAGAGTCCTCTGCTGCCCGAAGTCCAGTGTTGTTCCAGAAGAAAAACCTCACACAACTGCTTCAGCAGGGCCTGTGCCCAGAGAAGTAACTAAAGGCAGGATCCATTTTTCAGACACACAGATGAAAAGCTTTGGGAACATTTATCACTAACAGTCCTCTCTCCTCTCCCCTTTCAAAATTGCTGACTTCTCAGAATGAACAGGGTTAGTTAAAAGAATTTTTTGATGTTTGGAAAATATGTTGGGGGAAGTTCCCAAACTGTCAGAGTACCCCCCTTCAACACTCTTATAAAGAAAAAAAAAAAAGGCTTTTTTTCTCTTCTGAAAGTTGTTGTGTTCAGAAACCTAAAATCATCATAGGTTAACATGAATTTGAAACAGTCACATATCGAAATAAATGTAGGAAATTATTTCAAAATTCATTCCACTCCTCTATCAGTACTTCAGTTTTTAAAATTAATTTCTCTGTGCCTCTCTACCTCAGATGGAAATCTTTCTTACCTTCAGTTTTTTTCCGTTGAATCCTACTGAGATACGGAAAAACCTCTTTTTTGTCACGTAGGCCCACAAAGAAGTGATAGGCCAAAGCCCATGCAGCAAAACAAGAAAAAAGACAACTTCATGAGACCTCTGTATTGCTGCCTCCTCTAGAGTTTGATAGTATTTCCTGCCAAGTACATTTTACAGCATCCCCAGGGTGGGAGGGGGCTGTTCTGTATCTGCTCCTTCTACATTTTGTCTTGAAAGAACATCTATTAAAGCCAGCAGATGCTTTCCATGGACTTTGGAACATGGAATAACCATGACTTTAAAAGCTGACCTGGAGACATGCTTATTTGAGGAATCTCATCTTTACTTTCAAACGAATTCTTTTGCACTTTGAAAACACAGAATGTTGGCGTGCCCGTTTTTATGGACATACTAACATCTTGGGTTTTAGCTCTTAGGTGTGTATTTAAAAACTTCGCTCTGAATGTAAAAATCTGACTTCCTTTTTATTTTTTTTAAAAGATAAAGATACCTTCTTAGAAATAAAACTGTTTCAGATTTCAAGCACCAAAAATATCCTTGGGCCTGGAGTAAGACACAGGAACTTTTAAGCCAAAAGACTGTCCCCTTCTCTCTCCAAGTCAGGAGGAGAAGTGAACTGGTGAATGGAAGGGCACAGCACAGGCTGAGCCCAAAGCTCTGGGCATCAGTGGCAGCCTTCTGGATGGCAGCTCATGAAGGACAATAAAAAATTTACCATAGGCCTTTGACCCTGGTGCCTCTCCTTACAAAAAGTCAATTCTAGATACATTTCAGAGTATTTTAACTGTTGTGCATGGGGTTTTCCTTACCATTTCACACATAGACCCAGATGCAGTGACTGTCACAGGCTCTGGTCTACATGCCAGAGAATAAATATAACTCACATATTTTAGGAAATCTTTCAAAACTGCCTGGAGTAACTTTTCAGTAGAAAAGTTCTTGACTTTACAGTGGCACTATCTTTTCAGGGTAAATGTAAATGCCACAGTTCACAACCAAAAGCCATTTCTCTCCTGGGGCAGGTGTGTTTAAATATCTAATTTCTAAACTAGCAAGAACTGAAGGCTGAATTTTCAAGCGACATTGGCAGTGTCTGCCAAACGACCCAGCCCAGTCCCCCAGAGAGCTTAGAGCTGGGAGCAAAGTCCAGATTTCTTTGCTAGAAGGCAAGAGGATCCTTGGCACTTTCCTGTGGTGTCTGTGAATTATCACATCCACAAGTTGCTCAGAAACCGGGATACTCCTCCCAAATTTAGTTTAATCCACAACAGGTCAGTGATGACCAAACGGTCAGCTCTTACATGTGGCAGGTTGTGGAGAGATCCCAGTGCCAAGGGCAGGATCAGACCCCGACTCATCTGGGAGGTGGGAGCAGAGGTTCCTGCTCCGACCACTTCTGTGGCCGTGGGCCATCAGAGGGATTTTACAAGAGATGTTTTTTTCTGGAGAGAGAATTCAGACCTTATGTCACACTAGAAACAGTGGCAGAAAAGCCTCCTGAAAGGAAGCGCCAGGCGCTCAGTGGGAGCTCCTTCGAGGCTCCTTCAGGGTAAGGAAATCTTCAGGTTAAGGAAACTCTTTACAGACAAACATGTTGCTGTGATCTTGACTGCACAGGGTCATCAGGGGAAATCTGCTCCCTAACACACGAGTCTGTAAGGCACATGGGCTGCAGATGGCTCGCACCCTGCCTGCCCTCCTCCTGCCTCACTGAAACCCGGCCAGAGCCACTGCTTCCCCTGCATCTCCTGGCCAAGCCCCAGGATAAATACAGTGTTATCAAAATGGTCCCTCTTCCTCACCATTCACCAAGGAAACTCCATCCAAAGTGTACAGAAATATCCCCCCCACCCCCTTAATCAAATTAAATCCAAGGGCCCCATAAAAACACAGGATGGTCCCTTAATCAATAAGCAGCAATAAACTACAAACATTGTTTTTGTAACCAGTTCCTTATTCCCCTCTCTCCTTCTGCAGAGGCAACACACCTCTTTTTTAGACTGCAGCAGATGCTGGACATTTGTTCTGGCACCAGATACTGTCCTGGGACCCTTCTTTCTTCCCTCCCCAGGCCGATCAACTTTGCAGTTCAAGGAATACTAATGCTTCCCTCAAATCCTCGCTGAAAGACAAGGCTGCATTCTTCTACTCCCAATCCACAAGGTAACTGTTTAGTCGACCCAACTTGCATATGTAAATTGAATTCTTTAGAAACCAGAATGCAGCAGGATTCCAGACACGGCACTTACGGGGTGCTCTGGGACTTTTTCTCTCTTCTGCACATATTTTTCTGGGGAGGAAAACAGCACTGCTGGCTAGAAATGGGTGGGAAATTGTTTCCCACTCTCTGAACCTTTTCTGAGATTTCAGCAAGTTTCCATTCTATGCTGGGACAAAGAAAACAACAAAAAAATAAGTCTTTGAGAGTTTTTAAGGAAGCGACTACAGGGCGCGCCGTCTGCCCAGAGTAGCCAACAGCTGGCTGGTTTGGGAAGTCATCTGTGATCCAGCACATGCAGCCTGCAAACCCAGGGCTGCAGGTCCCTCCAGCCCCAGGGGAAGCACTTCCTTTCTAGGTCACCATGAGGCTCAGCTCTCTGCTTTTGTCCTGTGCAGTTGCTCCACATGAACCTGCTGGAGAGAGTCCTGAGCTCACCTCTCCCGGCCACGTGCCTGCCGACTGTAATCACCACCAGGCTGCACTGCCAGCCCTGCTCCTTATCCTGCTGGCTATTAAATCATTTCCTTCAAGCAGAAAGGCTCCAACAACACTGACTGAAAGAGGCTGGTGAAGCTGAATCATTGTTTGATTTGGGGAAATAAAGTCCTGCTTAATGATTTGCCCACATCCCAGGCAACTGTGCCAGCTGTTGGCCTGCTGGCTATGCTGGGCTGAACAAAGCCTTTTCCCAGTTGAACTGCTGATTGTGAATCAAGACATTGGTGACTACCTGGCATCAGGCAGCAAAAACCAGGGCAGGGATTCCCCCTTCCAGCTCCAGAACAGAACAAAATGCAATGACAGCACTGCAGGGTCATCCCTGCTGTTGGTAGCTGTTGCACAAACACATCTATACAGCCTTCCTGACATGAGGGACTACCTTGGACCTAACTTGCACTCAAGATGCTTTCTTTCCATTCCCTGACTCAACATGGACAACCCAATCACACTCTCAACGCTGCGCAAAGTGATGGATGTGAAGATGATCTTTAATTCGCACCCTGGCCATAAGAATCCTATTCCGAAGATCTGGATCTTGTTCCTAAAGCTGCCACTATTCCACTCACTGATCTCTTTTCTCTTTGTGATGAAATGGCTTTGCTTTGTACAGCACTTTGAGATTTGCTGATGTACAGGCTGTAACAGCAGCAGCATTGAGTCAGTCTGGATACACTTCTCTTGAGAGAAAATGGCTTCTCCTGAAGGGCTGAGAGTAATCACAGGAACCCCTATGGCTAGGGGGAAAAAACCAGCTGGAAGTACTAAACATGCTTAGAAAGTTGTAGCCATCTCCAGGGTCATCGTGTTCCCCACCAGGCTTTCCTGCCCCAGGGATGCTCTTGCGCAACCACTCCATCCCCTGGAATAATCCACCATGTAGCACTACTTCTAAAATAGAAATGCAAAAGATTGTTTTGATCTGGTGAATCGAACCTGTAAATACTATCAGATGTACCCCATCAGCAATGCTATGACATTGGAAAGTGATTAACTTTTGATCTGAAAGTGTAGGCTTTCCAGAAAATAGGATTAAGCCTGGATTCAAACTCCACTCTTGGATTTAGAGTCCCTGTTTGGATGAGGAAATGGAACAGGAGAACTAACAGAAGGGTTGTTTAGTCTCCACTGGAACTGGCCTGAACACCCCAGCAGTCTGGTACGTAGAACTTAAATGTGGTCTGCTTTAGTGATTTAACTGCTTCTAGCTGCACACTGAAAACCCAGTAGAGATGCAGCTCTGGGCAGCCCAGCTCAGTCACCATGTGAACACTCAGCAGCCCTGGCACACGGTTGGCACCAATAAGCTCCAGCTGACATTTATATCCTATTACTTTTCCTGACCTTAGACATGTGATGGAGTGAAAAACACTGAAAAAAACCCATGAAGACACAGAGAAATTCTCCAAGAAATGCAATTACAGGAACCAGAAAGGCCCAGGTATGTGTCTTTGGAAGAAGTATCATACCCAGTGTCCATGGCTCCCATGGACCAACTTGCAGATGTTTGGAAGTGACATGACACTGAATAGGCCAGATTTAATATATGCTTATCTCCTGCTCTTCCTTTTGCAGGTGCCAGTGTTATCACAGATGAATGATGGTGCTGCATGTGGTTTAACAAGAGCTACCGGCATTTTCAGCAAACTAATTCTTGTAAAGTTTCTATGTTCCCGGGCTCCCTGGGAAGAAAAGGGCTCTCTGAATGACAGATGCAGCGAGGTGGTGACTCACTGGGGGTTTATGCATGCTACTGATATTCTTGTCTCAGAAGAACACCATAAGAGGATGCTTTATTAAATTATCTGTACAACTATTTACTTAGGCCCTGCTGATTTAAATTTTTGAAATAACTTTCTAAAAAGAGAAGGAGACACTGGCTCCTCATCCAGCATTTCAGAGCCATCCATTTTACTCTCTGCCTTAATAACGTACAATTCTCTCTTTTCTCCAGGTGATGGATAAATGCAGGCATGCGGACCAGAGACTGGTACTGGACTGGTGCTCCTTTACACATTCTTAAAAAGAAGTGTCTCATGTCACATTCTCATAATATTTGAAAGTTTCCATCTCATGCAGAACATGTGAAGGCCCAGAAAAGGCTTTCCAGTTAATCACCAACAAAGCTTTTCCAAAACATCATAATAAATGCTTGGTGAGCCCTGGCTCTGCAGTGAATCATGGTTATGAGCTTGGCTGCATGAAACCGAGACCTTTGATACATGATTCACTGTAGAGTTGTTT
The DNA here is from genome assembly GCA_013398055.1 of Ifrita kowaldi. Classification (NCBI taxonomy): domain Eukaryota; kingdom Metazoa; phylum Chordata; class Aves; order Passeriformes; family Cinclosomatidae; genus Ifrita; species Ifrita kowaldi. The sequence goes on from VZRS01004672.1 coordinate 44,536, forward strand.
TCAGGAGAAGGCAAACAGTATGAGAGTCTTCTGCCAAGGGGAGTATCTCGGTACCTCAGATAAAGATTGATCTTCAGCAAACCAGAGGATGAGCATCTTGGTGTGCTGGGAGCCAGCCTGTACCACCACGAAAACAGTTGTGTTTGCTTCCCTCACTGGTTGTTTATCTGGCATTTCAGTGAGGCACTGCTGGTCAGAGATGGACTAATAAGGAGGCAAGGAGGAAGGAGTCTTGTTCATGAGCCCGAGGAGAACTTGGCAGGGCTCATTTGCACCCATCTGCTACAACCACAGGCATTAACCCTTGGGAGGGAAAACAGAGCAGTCTTACTGACCAGCTGCTTTGTAACAGAGAAGCCTGAGATATATTTTGAGTGTTAGAGGGCAGGATGATACCAAGGAGCATGTGCTCTCTCTTTCAAACTGGGATCCACGCTCCAAGTTAATCTAGGAACTAGAAGCACAAAATGACTGTTCAGGTAAAACTTCCACAGCAGATGAGAAACTGTTTTTCCATTAGAAATATCTGTAAACTCCCACCACTGAACAGCCAGAACAGCTTTTATCATTCTAAACCAGTCACTTTATGAAGCAGCAAGACCACGAAGTCTTTCATCTTAAAAGCTCAACAACAGAAACTTTGAAGCGGTAACGAAACGATGCAGATCTCCACTCCAAAATTTATAATGGTCCACAGGCAAATCCAAAGATATCCCAGGAAACAGACGCCGAATCTGAAAGCTGAGCTGAGACTTCTCCTTCTTGCAGCAGAAATAATCCATAAACTGCCCTCTGTAATATAGAGCAAGCCCAGTTCTTGCAAAACGTAGCATGAAGGGAAAGGAAAGACATTTCTAGCAGCTCTAAAAATCATTCGGACCTCTGCTTCCAGATAGACTCTCCCCAGGGCAGCAGTCAGGCCACAGGGGTGACTCAGCACTGCAGTGCCTAACATGATTCTGTTTCTTCTTCATTTAGCCAGGAGCAAGAGCTTTCTGGGTTTGTAACACCCAATGCTATCACAAATACCACATTCCCGCTTTTTTTATTTCCTTGCACAAAGTACTATTAAATTCTTTCCTGCGTGTCTCCCTGTTCAGATATTTTCTCTCCTTGTAGACCTGAGAGGTCCCAACCAAGATGAGAAGTCCACTGTGCCTAGCATGGCTATGCAGGGACATGGCCCACCTTCACCCCAGACACCAAGCAGTCAAAACACAGAGTGGGATGGACAGCTGGAGATGAAGCTTGTCCCCAGGCATGCTCTGGTCCCCGACGGTCAATGCAGCAGGACAGCAGCAATGCCCAGCTTGCTGGACCAGCCCATGTCCTACCCATGCTGCAGCCATGCCATCCTCCCTAAGAGACCAGGATGTACATATTTTAAATTATGTGTATTTTATATGTATCTATGGAAGGAGGTGACCTTTTAAGCCAAAAATTATAGTGCAGCACCCAAAGGTTCCAGCAGGGCAGAGTGACCACATAGAGCAACCTTCACCTGGAGGGCAGTCCCATCCATCTACCCCGAAATTTCAGCCATGCCAGGAAGAACCCGAGCTGTTACTCACCATCAACGGGGCTGAGGTAATCGTGGAGGTGGGCTGTGCTGGCTGCTCCCCCGCCCTGCATGAGGAGGTCCCCATAGGGGTTTGGGTGGCCGGCCATCAGCGTCATTTGGTGGTAGTAGTCAGCAGGGTTGGCTCCCGGTGGTGGCGGGGGCAGCCCGAAGAGGCCTCGTTCCTTCAGGTGCTCATGAGCCACTGTTGGAGGCGCAGGCGAGGAGAGAAACATGGGGAGAAGGTTCCCACCGCAGAGTTAGACCTCGGAGCTGACGTTGGCGGCCCCGTCTCCCCCCGCGCCCCCCGGCAGCCCCAGCCGCACGGCTCCGTGTAGGGCGCGTGTGACGTGCGCTTGGGCGTGCTTCTGCGGACAAAGGAGACCAGGCTGGGGCCTCTGCATTCCTCCATTTCCGCAAATTTATAAACAATCTCTCGTTCCCCCTTCTAATAATCCTCCCGTTCGGACGCAGCCAGCACCCCTGGGAGGGGGGAGAGGGCCCAGGCTGCCGACAGCAGTAACCCTGTCAGCATTAACATCCCTGCCTATTAGGAAGGAAAGACAAATGCAGCCCAGTTCCCGATAGCAGCGTGAGGAAATTAAAGCCAAGGTCTAATGCATAGAGCTAGGTTTAGTGTCTGGCAGCATAAAACCATTTTGGCTGCCAAAGCCAATTACACTCACTTTCTCCCAGCTGTAATTTTTCAAACCTGGCTCTCCACCCGCTTGCCCCATTAACTTATTTACCACCACCTTAAACAAGGAAAGAAAAAAAAAAAAAGAGGAAAAGAAAAGCAACCCAAAACACAATGCCTTTCTTCCACAGCAAACAATGAAACTGGTTTTGGAAGGAGAGGACAGGGCAGAACACACACACGCACCAGCCATCAGACCTCTCTGTGGCGAGTGCCTGAGAGTTCGGATAAACTTTTAGGGGAGGGAAGAAGACATATGCAAGTCCCCATCACTACAGTGATGTTGTTTTAGTCATACAAGATAGTTTTATGTTGCCAGGGGCCTTGTTGCTCTCTGGTGCACTTTGCTTTGCAGTGTTGAAGGGCTGCTGGCCCCTGCAGCAGCTTGGGAGCTGAGGGATGCTGGGGTTTGCTGGGCATGCAGAGACCAGGTCCCCAAAACCCAGCTTCCCTGGGCACTGAGCCAGCCACCTGCAACTGTGTAACAAAGCTCTTCTGATGAAGTAAGGCATGACTTACACCTTGCCAAGTGAAAGCAGTGTCGTGCATTTTCCCCTTTCCCTATTGGACGTCTTTGTCCCCATCTCCCCAACATGGGGTCTGACAGGGCTCAGAGAGCATGATCACCTCTGCCTGCACCCAGAGCCAGCTTCCCACACATCCTCACCTTCCCTGAAGGCTGCTCTGGGGCAGCTCAGGAGTAAGGAGAAAGAAAGTATGGCCCCTTGCCTTCACTCAGGAGCCACCCTGACCCCAGACACAAAGCCAACAGGGGATAACCCATCTGGCGTTATCTTCTCTGCAACATCAGTCTCAGCCAGGCCAGGCAGCCAGAACAACTGTGACCCTCTCTGGGGAAATTTGGGCTCCCAGTAGAGACATAAGAACAGGGAAGCTCCTAAGACAGAAAGAGAGCGCTGCAGAAAGGAACGTACTTTAAGCAAAATATTTATAATATGATCCAGCAGTAATAGCTATTCTCACGCTCTGCTTTCTCAGTGCGATGATGCAAAACAAATGTGTAGTTAAAGGGGAAAAAAGAAAACAAAAAGAAAAAGAGACAGCTCTCCAACTTCAGAGAGCAGCTGTGGAGCCTTTGCAGCTGTAAATCCCCGGGTTTTAGGGAATTTCAGTTTTGGTGAGCTACAAAATCGCTGCAGTACCAGTAGCACAGTGTCTTACCGTCGGCAGGACTGAGGCCCCTGGCAGCAGAGATGACGGAGAGCGTGGGGCTGCTGTGCACAGAGCGGAGGTAATGCTCCATGTGGGGTGCCACGTAGGGGTGTGGTGGGCTGAAGGGCGACTCGCCAGGCCCGGCGGGGTGCGGAGACAGGCGGATGAGGGAGATGTCTGAGATGACGGGGCTGCCGCTCAGAGGAGGAGGCCTGGGAAGGAAACAGACACGCTGTCACTCACAGCCACGCAGAGCAGGCACAACTGCTTGCCACCCTTCCCTGTCCTGCCCCACTGCCTTTGCCCCCCAAGAGAGGAGTTCAAGCACATAGTGGGAAAACCCTCCCTTCTTGGCATACGCAGAGTCTGAAATTCCCAAACTTCCTGTGGACACGAACCAATATTGCACTAAATATGTATTTGTGCAAGGTGGCTCACCCCAAGTGGGCTGCTGTGAAAAGGAGCACGAGCTGCTTTAGGCAGTGCCTGCACATAGAGCAGGCATGGAACACACCCCGTGCTAGAAATTCCACCCCACCTCCTTGCACAGGGAGGCTAGCCACACAAAGACATTTGAGGCAAACCTGGGGTTTGCAAGCTCCTCACTGCCCCTGGATGTTCAGATGTTTAGTGCTGCCACGCGCAGAAAGCCCTGGACAGGGCAGTCTGTGCAAGGATAGAAATGCTGCAAGGAGAACTTTTGTGATCTTGAGCTGTGCTTTGCTCAGCCCAGCACGCGTGGCTTGGCCCGTGCTGGTGCAGCAGCCCCACCTCCTGCGTCCATCACGGCCAGCACAAACCTCCTTGACAGGTTGGTGGTATGGTTCAGAGGGCAAAAGTTCATGAGAGGTTTTACTGCATGCTTTCTGGGGGCCGCCTCTCTTAAATCCCTCAGATCTTCCTCAGCCCAAGTGCTACCTGAGAATAAAGTCAGTAAATGCTGAGGGATTCAGCAGGTAACAAAAGAAAGTCACATGCGTGTTTCAGTGCTTAAGCAGTTTTTTGAAGGGTGAACAAGGATGGAAGAGAAGTCTGCAGACTTCTCCCAGACACGTGCCCTACTGTACCCTCCAGCCTCTTAGACAAACCACAGAGGGTGCAAAGGAGAAAAAGTTACTCACCCTGACCTGAGAAGCAGACAATCTGAGCTAGAAACCAAACGAGGCAGAGCTGTCATTAGGCAAAACAAAAGAGCAAAATCTGCTTTGTATTAGTTCTCTCTGTACTCACAGACTGCTGGAAGCAGAGCTGGTGTTGACACACAGGTCACAGCAGGGACGGCATTCGTCCCTGGCTGGGTGCTCTGGCAAAGCTGAGAGAGCTGGATGTGCACCCTGGGGGGCTGCACCCTGGGCACAGAAGACAACAGGGATTTGGAGGTCAGGGATCTGGGACGTGGGCTGATCTAAGGGAGGGTATTACAAAGGCCCTTCACTAAGACTATCCAAATATGCCATTAGTGAGTGCATGTGAGATCTGTCTCTCCATGCACAGACAACTACAAACACGATGGTCTGAGCAGTTTCGACACGCCACCAGCACCTCAGGATCTCAGTCCCACCCTGCCTTATCAACAGTTCAGGTGCATTTTAATTTATTTGTAATTTTTGCATATCAACAAAACCACACAGAAATGTAATATAAGCTTTGCAGACTTGTTCAGCAGTTTAACGAGCATGTTTGTCTTTGTTTGATCTTCTGTGCGTTTCTCTGCCTTTCCGATAAATTAGTAAACCTTGTGGCTTTTTGAACACTTTCTGCTGATGGGTAGTAAATTAAATGCTTTCTGAAATATTTATAGTTCAAAGTACTTTCCTGTAGCAATACACTCTGTGGCTCAGCGGTGTGAAATACCAGGCAGTGAAAACCCATCACACATAAAGGCTTTGTGGAGATGCACAGCCACCAAAACAGGTGGCTCATCAGACCCAGGTCAGGGTTTTGCCAGAGGAACACCCACCAGCATTGATCCTGTTTTCTTTCATGACACTGAAAGATAAACTGATGACGGCATGGCTATTTCAGACCTCATAACCTCCCCACCTGTGTTGCCATGGCCTTCCATTACCAAAATTATGGGGTGACCAAAGTCACTCTCCGGTGCCTCTCGCCATGACATCAGCCGTGGCGGCGGCGAGCTCAGGAAGCTGCAGCCGAGGCCGCTGGGGCTGGTTTCTGTCGAGGCTGCTAATAAAGGCATCTGAGCACGGAGCCGACCAATTTATTTCTACCGGGGAGGAGGGAGAAGTGAATCAAAGTCTCTGTTCCAGATTTAGTTTCAATTCATTTCTAATAATCTCCACCGCCTCATCTGGAAAAAATGAAACAGGATTAAAAAAAATGATGTCATTAAGAAAACATCTGACTAATTTTTCTTCTGACGAAGACTTAATATAAGTGAGGGGCGATGTAAATTAAAAGCAGCCCCAATCTTCCCTGGGCCACAGAGCCTGCCTTAATACATAAGCCATGAAAGAAGTTTTCTTACATATACAATAAGTTCCCTCTTTCATCAGTACTCACAGCTTCTCCCAAAAGGGTTGTGAACTTCTTTGATGCAGTCCTGGAACTATGTATTACCAGGTTTACGAGCCTTTGGAGCCTCTGCTGATCAAACTGTGAGGCCGACATCTAAAATGCGTATAACAATATGAAGGGTTTGCTGTTCATTTTCTCTGTGCTAAATTAGGCAGAAATGCTGGAGTCCCTCAGAATAGGAAAACTCCACCCTGTACAAAGAGGTAACACTGGGAAAAAGATCAAGAATTTCCCCAAAATGCATGCAGCTGGAAACCCAGCTGGTGTTTGAACATGAGGCTGGCCCTGTGCACAAAGACTGGGCTAGAGAGCAAGCAGCTCCTTATGGCGCTGCTTAAAGCCTGTCCTTGCTCATTGTTCCATCTGTGGACTAGGACAGCCATACTCCCATCAAGGTCTGGCTCCTGTGAGCCCTCCCAGGTAGGGATCACCTCTCACTGTTGAACACCTACAATTCTAGCAAAACAACATCCCATAGTGCAGCACGTCGCAAAATAACGTGGCTTCCAGGAGCTGCCTACCAGGAACAACTCACTCAGCCAGGGCCATCTTCTGCTCCTAACTCCCCAAAGGTTTGAATTTTTTCCCAGGTTTTTCCAAGTTGCATTATTTCTTATCTCATTCCTACGTCCCACATTGAGCCATCGCATTGGCATTGCAACTACACAGTGAGAGGCAGCTCTATCCTCACAGGTCTGCTCCTTGCAGAGGAGAACCATCACATCCTGCTCTTTAGAGGCAGTGAATGAGAGATGAAGCCGTGCTGGGGGAAGGCAGCTCTGTCTCCACGTCCAGCTCACATCCAGGGCATGCAGGGCTCTCTGTGCCCATGTCCCACACCCTGCAGTGGGACAACCTTCAGCTTGGTGTGGTGAACCAGCCCATGCAATGAAACCATGGTGCCAGAGCTGCCTTCTTCAGCCTGTCCATAGAGCTCCCTGCCCAGACCTCTGCTGTCTATGCTTCTTTCCTGGATCCCACAGATAGCATGAGGAAAGCACCCCACCACCTGAGGGAGAGCTCCTGGCTTTGCTGAACACAACGCTGTAAAAACGTCGCCGTCTGCAGTGGGATGAGGGATTTCACCTGACCACATATATATCTGGAGAAAGTGGGATTCTGGTTTTCAAATAGGCTAAGGGAATTGGGTGTCCAAACGCCATTAAATTTAATGTGAGCCAGGGGCCTGTTTTCCCCGAGGCTCCAGCAAGAAGCCCAGGCTCTATAATTAATGCTCAGGACTCGTAGAGCAATTTGCATCTCTGACGAAGCACGTGAGCCTGGATTCATTTCCTCCCCCACCCAGGAGAGGCTTTTCCTTTGCTGCTCTTTAACAGAGGGAGACACTGAGTTGTGGGAGACATTACCTGATGCCACCTAAGGGCTGCTGGGCCTCATGGTGATGGTGGGGGCATACAAGCTGCTAAAGGCTTTACAGAGCAGGTCTTTACCAGAGCAGTGGATGACCCCTCTGGGAGAGCAGAAATCCTGGCACAATTTGCCTGGCTTCAGCCACCTGCCGAGCAGAACTGTGGGGCAGTGGTAACACATGATAGCAGAGGAGCACGATCAGCAAAAGAAGGGATATCAGCATCTGAGACGTGACACACACTGCCTGTGGGACACTGGGAGACTTCTGGTGGTTTCCCAGGAGCTGGTCACTCCTTAACAGTCCTTCACTGGGGAAAAGAGATCTGCTTAATTTTCCTGCCTCTTGGGTTTTGCTGAAAGGAGTGGCAGCTCGTCTGAAGCTCTGCAGTCTCATCCCAAAGTCTGGGGGAAGGAGCTGGTAGTTTCCTTTGAAAACCAAGGCAAAGAAACCTCAGCCTGTGGTTTTCAGTGAGGCAGAGCACTGTGTTCCTGTGTGTGCTTCAGAGCCTGGCAGGTGCTCGTCTTCGATGCCACTGCTGGATGTAGTGCCAAGAAAGAATCCTCGTGGTCCCACGGCAGAGGAGCTGCATCCTCTCTGAGAAACTGGGCTGGGCTCCTGAGTAGGGAAAACCACAGGGACTGGCAAAATCAATGCTGGCTGCTTTGAACAGGGCCTCGGGGTGACTTTCCTGCTCTGCCTCTGTGGACATGCATCAGCAATCCCAAAATCTTGCATGGCGGAGGTGAAGCAACATCTCACCACATCTTGTCGCTGCTGTGAGTCTGCTGCCTCTGCAAGGGGCACTCAGCAATGAATGTAACAGTTAAAGAAGCTGCACATTTCTGAAATAATCTCCACCAGTTAAATAAATCCCAGAAAAATGCAGACAATTATCAAGCACTAATGTTCCACGACTAGTCTAAATTAATACTTATGTGACAAACAAATTCATCCTGCAGAAAACAAAGGGCTGAATACTTTTCCATATGCTTAATGGAATATGGACACTTGAAGGCATTTGCTTTGTTCTACAATAAAGAAATGCATAACTGCTAAACAGACACAGAAGCAAGGAACAGAACTACTCACGGGGAGGGGTGTCATAGCCTGGTAGAGTTTTGCTACAAGAAAAAAGCTTTTAAAACCAACAATCTTTCCTAAATCCCACATAAAACCCCTTGATTTTGTTTTATTTTACATAAAACTTCCTAGCCTATTTTTCCAAGTCCTGTGTTCCCAGAACACCACCTTTGTCTGAAGGAGATGGAGGAGAGCCATATAGATGACTGCAGAATGGACTGCTCTCATGGCAGACACTGTATGGATGGGATGCCAAAGCTGTATTCAACAGGAAACCTAAAGTGCCCCAGGATTCATGCTAAATGATTCAGTCTAAACAGCTCTCCCCAGCCCCTCAGCTTCACCTCTGTTTATTTCTGATTTAAAGTCCCTTACAACAGGAAGGGCGAGAGGTCGCAACAGTTGTGCGGTACCCTCAGGATCAAACCCCGTGACGTCCCTCAAAACAAGGTAACTTCCAGAGGTCAAACCTGGGCCACGACTATCAAATTCACATAGCATTTGATCATTCACAAAGATTTCCCTCCCTGCCGTTTTTTCAGCTCGGAGAGCAGAGGATGTGCCGCAGGAGCAGCACAGAGCTGCCTTGCAGCCGCCTCTCCCCCCAGCCGCTGCCAGGGAGCGCGGGGCAGCCTGGTAATGAGGCGATGGGGAATCACTCCTGCTTCCCAGCTCTCCCAGCACTGCAACAAGTTGATAATTACCCACTAAAGTGACCTGATGATAGAATATAAGACTATCAACTTGGAGAGCCAGCCTACGTGTCTCTCTACAAAGAGATCGGGTTGGGGACTCAAGAGACATCACTGCTAACTCCCAGCCCCCGCTCCATCAGGATGCACAGTACAAGTAATTTTTTTTTCCCCCTGTATCTTCTCAGCTCTAAAATAAGGTTAATAATTTTTTTTTTCATACTCAGAAAGGTGAATATCAGAAATCAGAATATCAGAAAACCAGAGCTACCTTTGCTAATTCAGCAGTTAATGCTCTCACTTATAAGATGTTACAGAGATTGTGAATCTGGACAAAAATTGTTACAGCTTTTCTGCAGGAATTTATTGGGCAAGTTTCATGCAGTTTGTATTTTCTCTTTTCCCCTCAAACGTGTCTTTGAGCTAAAAAAGAAGCATAAAAAATAATAATGATAATAAAAGATTTATAACAATAAAATATCTGTTTTAAAAGATATTCTTAACAACAAGGTTAAGTTCCCATCAGACGGGTTTACGGATGGAATTGGTAAATTCAACACTGCAACAAGATTACAGCAAAACTAGATGTTTTTCTAAAAGATGGGCCTTAAGTGCACTGCAAGGTTTGGAGTTTTAATAGTAGGAAATAGTAATTTCTCCCACTGCAGAAATTAAAGAGGGGAATCCCATGGCCAGTGTTGCAGGTGTCAGGTCAGGTAACTGTGGTAATTCCATTGGGCCTTAACAGACACAAATCTCTGAATATGAAATCCCTTATTTGTGAATTTGTGGTTTGGGCAGCGCTTTGAGAAGGATTTAGGTAGACACTGTGAAAATCCCACTCCACATCCATTGGCAGTGGTAGTTGTCATGCCTAAAGTCTTTGATTTGTTACTGAAATCAAAGTAAATTCTGCCACCGATGGCAGGAGCAACAAGAAGAGGTCTCCAACGTGACTCCTCTTGTTTTTCATTGACACAGTATCATAATCTAAGGCAGGTACAATTTCTTTGCATGATTTTTCCCATCCCTTAGACTTAATGCAACTTCTAGCACATGAGGTCAATTTAAAATACTTGCTCCAAGTAAAAAAAAAGGATTTTTTTTGTTTTAAAAGTGGAAAAAAAGTGTAAACATCTTTAATTTTTCCTTTTAAAAGACCATTCCAGAACATATCTGACTTCATTCCTAAATTTAAAATATCTAACCGCAAGAACAAATCAAACAACCTATTTGATTTCACCTGATATATATATATTTTAATCATGGAATCAAAAGTGTTTTGGTTTAGAGCTTGAAACCTTTTTTCATCTAAGTTTCACCGTAAGTTAACAATGTTTTTAAGCTCGCAGGTTGCTGGCAGCCTCAGTGGGGACAGGGGCAACTTTTGGAAGGAGCAAAGTTGGGAGCCTGAACACAGGAATTGGTTCTCAGATTGAAAACTCTACTGACCACATATGGTTTCTTATTGCATTTGTGCTGCATTTACCACAATACGGGTCTAGTTTTGGCTGACATTTGCAGCCACAACTGCAACACAACAACAATAACAATATTTGCTTTTAAAATGGAAGAAAACCGCAAATTTTTATAAATAAGGTTGCCCTCCATTATACAACAAACAAAGAAGTAAGACATCAAAGGTAAAAATTAGGGTTGATACGGGACCTTCAAACCCAAATCAAATTAGTGCCTTAGGGAGAGATCTTTGATTTAAGCTTAATAGTGGTGATTTTTTCTTGGATTGTTTTATACTTAATCAGCCACACAACCCACTGTGCAGACATATGTTCCCAAAGCACATCAAAGCAAGTAAACATTCTGTTTCAGATCCTAATATCCTTTTTTTATCCAATTATCTTACTTACACGATCTTTTAATTTAAGTTCTGAAAGCCCACCTTTTCACACAAGCTTTCCTTTAGGAATGGAGGCAGAAGGATGACCAGCTCAGTTCTTGCAAGATACTTGCCAAAAAAACCGCACAACGAATAAATCAAAGCACAGCAGATGAGGCTCTAAGATAGTTTCTTGAGAGATTAATGATGAAAGCCTTCAGAGAAGAAGCATATTTTAAGAAGGGGAACTTCAAGGAAGGTAGCTGAGGGGGAGAGAAGGAAGAAAAGTGAGGGAAGAGGCACGAAGGAAAGCGTGAACAGAGGCACAGGAGCCAGTGAAAGGAAGCAAAGCTAAGGAGCAGCGCAAACCTGGAGGCATGTGAGCTTCAGTTTGAAACCACCAGATATGAGAACTTGATTCCAGTAGTCACAAAATTTGAGGATTGGGGTGTCAAAATGCTGCAGGCTCAGGGTGGGGAGGGGATGAAGGCTAGGCAGTGGCATGGTGGATTGAAGGAGCAAGCCTGGTGGGAATTGGTGGGGAAAATGATGGGGAGAGGTGTAGACACAGACCAGATCCTGATGGCAGAGCTGAGGGAGATCTGAGAGGAGTCAACACTGGTGTGGGGATGTGGGAAATGGGTGTTAGAGAGATGTGTCGGATGTGACACAGCTGTTCCTCTGCATCTCATTGTTTCCCCTTGGGACACATGTTGAGGATATTAGCACTTTCAAGTGAATACTTTGCTTGTAGCTGTGAAGACACTGGGCTTGGGAAAACAAATGGAAGTGCATGTTTGTGGGGAAGAAATCTGAATTTTTGATCCCTGCCCAGTGTCTTCTTCCTATGCTACTTTGGGGTGGAGGCTTCTCTCCCTTAAAAGGTTATAACATTCAAGTGCTACAGACGGGTTTAGCACTTAAAAGACAATTCCTATACTACTTTGGAAAAGTCTGTTTCCATGTTATGCCAGCACTAACCCATTGAGGAAAGAGAAAGACAGTGGCAGCAACACCACAGCACCGGAGCTCATGGAAGAGGCAGGCAAACCACAGAAAATGCTTATTCATTCATTACACTTTAAATCTGCCTTGGCTCCATACCTGTCATATCCCAGAAAAGCAAAAAAAGACCATTCCTCTTCATCATGACTGTAATACAATCAACTGGCTGCAGCATTACTCTAACCAATGTTAACTAACAGAGTCTGTGTCTGACATCTATAATTTCATGTTAACAAATTAGGTAGACTCCTGCATTTCCTGGTACCTTGAATGCCCAAGAAGCTCATAACTTTTCTTTATATGCAAAATGTCAGGGAAAGGGCAAACAATGTTATGCCAGAAGACCACAGCCAAACCACTTGGTTGGAATGTGCTGTAAATCATGGGGTGAATGGAAAATGAATCTTTGTTCCAGGACAACGACTTCCAGCATTAATGTTTCTGCTAATATGCTCCTTTTCTGTTGGGAATGTCCTCTTCCCATAATCCAAGGTCCCATAACTTAAATCCTATAGCTAAACAAGACACCAAGGAAGGAAAACCTACATCCAATTAATTACAAAACCCTGAAATGTCCTGCTTCTCTTTTCTAAAGTACAGGGGAAAACCATCGGTGTTCAAACTTTAGAAAGATGACACACTTGCCCTAAGCAGCAGTAAGCTGTTGTAACTAACTGGAAGTAACCAAAACCCATAGTTTACAAAGGGGAATATAACAAAATGGGAACAGGTACAGCACAGATCTCTACAAAGCCTTTCCAGACACAGCAGTCAGAGGAGCTCTGTCAGTACGTAGAGGTGATTGTGATAGCTGCACAGAAATACGTCTCACACACACACATGCCAGGCACTCTGCTGGTGTGCTGTGTGTGTACCTGCCTCTGGTGCATCACAGCACAAAGGAGTAAGAGATGTGCCTTCCCATAATAACAAAGCTTTTGGCTGGGGCTCCCTGTGTTTTCTGCAGGAATTAATTTTACTGGCATTTGACACATTTTAAACAGCAACAGCACTCACAGTAACCTCCAAAGGGAAATATTCCTGAACAATATATAATAAATACATTGATTTCTAATAATAACCACCTGCCCTAAATCTTTTTGCTGACAGATTTAGTTGGACCAAAGGCCCTTTTCACATCTACTTCATGACAGTTCCCATCACTACATAAAGACTTTGAAGTGCCCTAACGTGCAGTAAAATGCGAGATAACCTACCAAACTGTCAATATTTCTTCACTTCTAAAAGGAAATGCTAATGGCACTCAAAGAGCTCAAGATGTAATGTAAGATCTGATCCAGCAGACTGGCTGATCTAACCAGCCTTTGCTTTGCAACGAGTATGCTGAAAAGCAAGCAATTATGTGGTGAAGAGCAGAACTAGGTAAAAGTTTTTCACTGATATGACTGAAGGGAATAAACCCTTTTTATTCCAAACAAGCTTTTTTCTTGGAAGTATCTTGATTTTTCTGTACAAAATAAGAGAATTAACAATAAATCAGCACTTCAACATGAATATGTTCTTTTTAACCTATCACAATTTTCCTTTCTATTTTTTTTTTATCATTAGAAAGAAAATGAACATGAATGAGACATAAATGTTTTAAAAAATCTGGACAACATTCTGCTAGGGTTTAATTTTCCATAGGGAAAAGTTAAGCAAAGTAATTCAGAGTCTCTCTCCAATTGCCTGCAACAAACAACTGGCATTTCTCTGCCTGCAATGTGAGACTGAGAAAGGCTCTACAGCAGGAGAAGGTAAAAGCAGTAAACAGAAGCCCACTCCTATGGTAAAACCCCAGCCCTGCTCACTGCACTGTACAACCTGAACATACTTCAAAGGAGCCAGGATGCATCCCCCACCCCCCAAATCATCATCTCACGGTAAGAAAAGATGAGGTGTTTTATATGTCATCTGCCACGTAACCACCCAAAAAATCTTCCTTGCAAAACTCCTTTGCTCCCAGATCCATTGGTGTCATTGACTACAGCTGCTCTCCTATTCTTTCAGTTTTTCAACGGTGTAGGAAAATATAACACATTTATCAAGGCAGGAATACGGATCTGATGTTCCCCAGCTGTTTACTGCTGGAAGTTTACACTAGTGCTTTTCAACCTGTGGTTTGCAAAACCCTTGGGAATCACCAAAAACTCCTTTACGGGCTGTGAAAGACAGCAAAAAATCTCTGCAAGCCTCTTGTTATTCAGGCCAAATTCACTATGCTATGTTTAACAACTCTGCTAGAAAATTTTTACGGAGGTCACAGACTGTAATAGCTTGAAAACCCCTCACTGACCCTATGCTTCCCAAAATCAGGAAAAATTACATACAAAATATTCTTAGAATAATCCCTGACCACTGCCCCAATCCATCCTACGCCCACCAACATCAGCTGGCACAGGAGCAGGCATGAGCGATTTAGGGAGCTGTGCTCCACCGGGGCAGAGGTAACCCCATCTCCTGTGCCAGCTGTGTACCTACAGCAATACCTCCTTCCCAACACCACGCAACAGGAGACCTGCGGGCCCCATCTTTCATTCTCTTATCTCATGCAGCTATTCCTTATGCAGACACATTTCTGTATACAAATCCCATTATACTTGACCCTCGGTTCACCCTGTTTCCATTACAACGCTGTAGACTCAACCAGACTTGCTCCAGTGCCAACTCTGTGCTGTCATTCCTTGCGCAGAGTGGTAATAAAGAAATCACTGTTTTAAGCTGACAAAGAACAGATTTCTTACTAAGTAAACACTGATGTTTTGGTAGGGAAATTAAGTTATAAAATTGTGTCTACAAAGGGAGACCATACAGATGGAGTTTGTTAAGAGACAGCAATACAGTCAACAGTGGTTAATTCAATTGCCTGCTACTTATCAGATTTTTTTTTTAAAAAGGCTTATCCAGCTTTTGCAAATGCAAATGCAGAAAAGCATTTCAAAGAGCCGTTGTCATTGTAGCTGGAGAGTGATGTACTGGCCTTCCTTCGAGGCCAGAAAACCTGGTCCCGCATATCCACCATGGCTGTGTTGGTGTCCAGCGGGTCTGGTGCTCACCAGCCTGGCAGGAGAGGAGGCCTGAGCACAGACAGCTCATCATCACACCACCATCCTCCAGTGGCTCCTGTCCTTAGGGCTGTGCTATGGCCTCACTCCTCCTGGCCCCTGCTCTCTGTCTGCATGAGGCCTCTCATCAATACGAGATACCCCAGACCTTCCTTCAACTCAGGTCAAAACTGGGCATTAAGTGCAGCTGGGTAAAAGTAGGAAATTCAGTATCTCCAGTCCTTAGTTGACCCTTAAGTCATGCCAACCTGATCTCAAATGTCGCATCTAATTCCCAAAAGCACCAGGTTGATGCCAAGTCACTGAAGCTGTTTCTCTCCTAAATGCTGCAATGGCAGAGGCAGAGCCACTCTTTATGCTCCCCCTTCCAGGAATTGCAGCTGGGTTTGGGGTGCTGCCTGAAAAACGGGTTTTTTACAGCATCAGTGCTGGCAAAGGCCCCCAAACATCCTCCTCACACTAACAGTTCCGATGCCTCCTCTACTGCTGATCCAGGGGCAGAAGCAGGGGGATCCTCATCACTTCACAACCTCAAAAATCACCCTTCCTGCATCTCACCAAACACCATCTTATGTGGCATTTAAGTGGTGAGAGGGACGAGACCCCCAGCCCTGTTTCTGCACACTCTAATTACGCAGAGCTGAGGAAGAGATAGCTGCATGGGCAACTGCAGGTGCTCAACTCAGAGGTTACAGCCACTGCTTTCCATAACAGCAGCCAGACTCTGCCTGAGATGGTACTCCAGGTAGTGTGAACACAACCTCAGTGTCCTCAATGGGGACAGTTTAAAATGACCAGAGAGTTGTGGAGGGGTTTTTCTGAACGTTTTATCAAGAAGGATAGAGAACATGATTTATCTTTTGCATAGGATAAAGTTCACTATGGGATTCAGCATGCAGCATGATGTAAAGTCTCAGGCAAGCCAAAAGGTGTTAACACCGTGCGCCCTTTAAATGAGGCAATTAGTCAGTAAAACGAGATGTGCTTAGGTTGGAACTATGTAAATACACTCATTTTATTAATATAAGGCAAAAAACTAAAAAAGAGATATTGCTGGGCAATTAAGTCACCGAGTATTGGTTCTATTTAAAATTCAAGAGAAGGGATATTAAACATACTCAAATTTTAATGGAAACATTTGCAGCAGTTCTAATAATTCAGCACAAAATGTTATTTAAACATTTCTCTCTGGTTTTGGAAAAGGCAAACACAGAGCCATTGTACTGTGGTCTGGAAATGAGAAATCAGAACTGCTCAGGTGCAGTGGATTTCTTTATTCATTTCAGACAATTCAGTGGCAAACAAACCAAGCCTGGAAATCAAAGCTAGGCTGAAATCCCAGTAGTGAGATTTTCCATGTGGTAGAAACTTTTGAAAGTCCCAGCAGTCATGGTCTTGCACCATCAAGTATCACTTGCAGCTCAAGTTGATTTCAGTGGGGTGTAAGCTCCTACATACATTCATTGTAGGAAAAGGCTGCTGATGGGATTTCGATAAGAAATTCTCCTATCTTGGAGTTTGAGAATAGAACTTAAGATCCCGCACTTTGCATGTTTTGAGTTTTTAAAATTTAATTGTATCAGCTGCTTGATTTGTTTAAATAAGAGTGTAACAGGTGAAAATAATGTGGATTTAAAAAATACTTCATGGTTTAAATAATCTATAGTGTTATTAGTAACCAAGGAAATTCAACTATCCAGATCCGAACTGCCAATACTCACAATTCCTTTTGTGCACGTCACATCACAGTACAGTAAAGCTGTTCATAATCTAATGGCAATATAATTACTCTTATCTAGCATGCAGTACACTTTTGGTACTTGTGAAAACCGTAAGGATTAATACAACCATTCATGCCCACTATAAGAGAGTTTCTAGCCAATGAAAAAAGGTACAAGAATGCACAGGCCATTTTCTAAGGTCAGTCAGAGTATCTGAGGGACAGAGCAAGTGCAAGAAGTAATAAGGACCTCTTGGTAGGACACAAGCTTTTAATTACAGAAGTCCCACATGAAAGCTCTCATTCTGCTGTTCAGTGAAGGAAGACAAAAGTTTGACAAGTCAAAAATTAACGACAAATGCAACTCATGCTATTTTACCCATGGATTTTTACAGGCATATTTGTCAAGCTCTTGTAACACCTCCCAAGATGCCAGACTGCCTGGCTGCACCTTGTCCATCTTCTACCTTCAGCCTTCAAGCTTCTAGAAGTCTACAGTTTAATTTTAATCAAAGATTTCCTCTTGGACGCCACTGGCTCTTTCAACTGAAGCTCAAATGTGATTGGGGAGTGCAGACCATGGTGCACAGTAGTCCAGGAGATTACTTTCAGCCCAGCTTTCACCCATTGAGGATGGTAACAGGAGCAGGAGACTAGACTGAGACCTTGCACTGTTAAGTAAGGCAGACTACACACACCCCCCACATGTACACACAAATCCTCACTGCACTGGAAGTTCATAGATCGCAGCAATTTTGCTGGTGAATGTGTGAACCACAAAATTGCCCTGCCTGGGAGAAGAGCACCAATGAACATGGAGCTGGAAGGGTTGGGTTTATGACACACAAATGAAGTCAATCACAGAAACTAGGTCCCGGAAAAAGTCCAGTTTGGCAATGTAGTCAAAAACCAAACGAAGGGATAGGAAACCACTGCAGCTAGTGCAAGACTTTGGGAGGGAGCACAATCTGCTCTTCAGCACAAAACACCTTAAGGAATTTTCTGTCCGTCAATTTGTGCCCTTTACTCACTGAGTCACCCTGGGAAAGGTCACTCACCAAATACGCTGCACCAGAGTCATGTACCTGAAGCAATGTGACATCTGCACAGAAACCAAGCCCAAGTCTCTGCTCACCATCCATCCTTATCAGAAACCGTCATGTAATTCACCAGACATGCAAACCCTGCTCAGCAGAGATCAAGGAAGGAGAAACCAGGCTGACAGAATCCTGAGCTCCAGCAGCACGTCAGGACTTGAAGGGAAAGAAGTTACAGCTCACAGAGCTCCTACCTTCTTCACATTTGGCAGAAGCCATCTCTTAAACAAACAAACAAACAAACAAACAAACAAACAACTCTTTGAAGAGATTCTTATTCTTGTGGTAACACTCATCCGGGCACTGACACGATTCAAACCAGACGCGGTCGAGGGAAGTCTGGAGTCATACCAGGTTTAGCTCTCATATGCCAAGAGAGGTCAAGACCTAGCCAAGCCACGAGTAGACAACTTGCAAGAAAATCCCAGGACAGAGAGGAAGTGGTGTTGGTGAGAGAATGCCTTTCCCTCCAACTCACTAGGCAAGGCCACGTGATGATGCTCTGGTGAGGAATATGAAGCAGTTGTCCTTCCTATCCACTAAAGCCCGAAAGTCCAGTGTATTTGTCCTCTGCAAAGATCCTCTGGAACCCTTAAAAAACATGACTTGTAAAGTATCTAAGCTGGCTCAATTCCATTTCAGTCTCTTACATTCTGGTCATCCCACATCCTGAGTCAGAGTTGGAATTTCTGTGACCTAGCCTGAAAAATGGTTGGGTTATGTGTTTGTGTAATTTCTTTTCCAAAGATGGATAGAAATCTATTTCACTTTGGGAGTCTACTATTTTTTCTAGTGAATAAAGTGGTTTGGGGTCTGCTGACACTGGTTTTACCGTGACTATTCTTCCGTTTAAAGACTTCAATTGGAAATAATATACCAACACATAGTAACTCTTTAAGCATTAAAATGTACTGGATAAAACTTTGCAGATACCTCACTGTCCATCAGTTCCTAGCGATATTTCTTACAGAGTATCAGTTCAGCTGGAGGACTAGGAAAAAAGCGAAAAAAATAGAAATTACTTCTGTATGATTTCTGCCCTGGAAACCAACTGCAAAATCCTTCCAGCTGGTCTACAGAAAACAGAATTATTCACCCTGACCTGGTCCCTCCAATATACCAACTCTCATGCTGTACCCTGATCCCCAAAAGATGTCATCACAAAGCGGGTGCCTTGTGATCTGGGTAAAACAGCAGCAAAGGCCTTATTTTGGTTACTCCCAGAGAACTGAAAACATCATTGGCTCCTTGAGGGTCTTTTCAAACACACAGGACCAACGCAGTCTGACCTGAGTGGTCATTAGCTACCCAAAGCAGCACCTCAAACATTGCTAATTCCTTGAAAATTTGGTCCTCCTAGGAAGTAGACACTTGGACATTTTGTCCGCATAATAACATGGCTAGACTCCTCCAAATTGGCCTGTTTAACATCAGTTCTGGGACCTCTGTGATGATGTTGGAGTCACAGCAA
Organism: Ifrita kowaldi; assembly: GCA_013398055.1. Lineage (NCBI taxonomy): Eukaryota > Metazoa > Chordata > Aves > Passeriformes > Cinclosomatidae > Ifrita > Ifrita kowaldi. The sequence continues at coordinate 63,841 of VZRS01004672.1, forward strand.
TGCTGTGTGGAAGTAACCACCAGAGCTCTAGAGTCCCTCTTCATTCGACCTTGACTTATACTTTGCAAAAATCATCTAAAGAATCATCATCAAGTGAAGCCTTTCATGAGCACACCAGCAAATAATCCACAATCCACACTCCACTAATGTAACAGGTCTGAAGTCAACAGCCAAGTCCATATTGGCACAAGAAAAATAACTAATATGAACTATTTTTACAGCACAAATACACAAGCAGGATTTAGTAAACATTTCTATTCTGTGGTACCTTCAGAAGAGCACCTCTCCTCAGGACAGCATGTGAACATGCATTTAAGTTTCTCTGAAGCCAACAGACCTAAACAGGCATTTCTAATTAAGCATATACTTACATGTTTTCCTGAATAGGAGGAGGCTTTAAAACAATTCTGTAGCCTAGAGCACTTTCTGTGTGACCCTCTGCATCATCAGCTCATCGTTTCTTTTCAAGTATCTTCTACAAATCTTCTCCTTCTTGCTAGTCCTCATTAGATTGATCTTCCTTTCATTTACTGATTTGATGACTGAATGCATTAATTCCTTCACCACCATATCATTCTACACTCTGCTTTCTGTCATCCACAATGCAGTTTTCTCTTGTAAAATATCATACTTCACTTGAGTGAGGATGAAAGACAGCCTATGAAATCAAGTGTTTTATCTCACAGTGAAGACAAATAGCCTCAAACAAGAATGTGCATGTAAGAACACCACCCTAATGCAGCAGTAAGCTTGAAACTTCCCTATTTTTAATGTATTAACCACACTCTGGTAGACTTCCTCTACCAGTGGTACTTTGGGATGTGTGCTTACTCTGTGGGATCTTAAGAGGCTTTCAGATGAAGCATTCAGTCAGCAGGTACCATGTCCAGCAGCTGGTTTGCAAATCAAAAGCCGTATAAGTAGCTCCATAACCAAGCTAGGAAAGCCTCTTGTGAAGGGGCAAGAAGGGGAATAAGACAAATTCTTTTCCAGGATGCTTTCAGAGGATCAAAAGGGAAAATATCTCAAAGGCCCTTACAGGATTTAAGAACATACATTTATTTCTCTGAGAGACTTAAACTCAAAAAGCTGAATGTGACTGCATTTTATACAGCCCCAACATATTTTTTCAGTCTTGCCTGACTGCACCCAGGTGCTATTATAAATGACTTCAGTTCATGTGTGCAGAGTAGGGAGAGGTGTAAGAGAGACATAAAATGAGTTGTGCAGGAAGAAACAGCTCTGCTGTGAGGAGGCTACACCTGTGCAAAAGAAACACTGGCACACCACTGCAGCCATAGAAAGGGCAGGAGCCTAATGCTCACATTTAATCTAACAGCATGTGCTCAGCAGCAGGGAAGCCATGGTACAGGTCCTTCTGCTGCCCAGGGGGTGGAAAAGGACAGCTCCTACCATGTTCTAAGGAAGCCTCCCCCACAAGTATCTGCTTAAAAAAATCATCAAAAGGCTCACATTCTCCTGGTTCACTATCAGCTACCACAATCGATTATATCAAAAACCAACCCCACACACACTGATAAAGTGAGAGCAGGGAATGCACTAAACTTGCTCTTGGAGTGGAGCCTGGCCAACTGATATCATCTAAACCTTGAATATGTTTTTTCCATAGCACATCCTCCCATGAGATTTGCCATGTGCATGCTTCTGCAACAGAGAGAAGAGAGGGCAGAAAATATCCCCATGGGTCCTGCAGGAGCTGCATGGCCTGGGCATGCACACTGGGCTCCAAGTATGCACAAGCATAATGCATCTCATTAACATGTCTGTGTTTCTTAACTCCACTCCAGCCACTTTATGAATTTTTAGGTACTTAACTTCTTTACTAGAGATGGCCTTAGTGTCCTGAGTTTCAATGGAGGTTGGAGTAGTTTGACCTTAACTAGGATCCAGCTTGTTTGAAAAACACATTGAGCCTTTGCATTATCAGCACTTGACAAGCCAGCCCTAAGAGTCAATACTATTTTGAAACCCACAACAGGCACTTTCAAACATTGTTAGCCAGATTCAGTACACTGGGATTTATGATCTGAAATAATACAGGCACTTTTAAAAGTTTGACCCTTGAGAAATGCTCTAAATTTTAGCTGTTAGCTGTCTATTTAGTATCAATGGTGAAACATAAAAGAACAGGAATCAAGAGTCTCCAAGGCAGAAAATGGTGTAAAATCACAAATTCTCAAAATGGTCTGGCACACAGAAGAAAAACATACTTATGTGGTTTAGTGTCAGAGCAAGGGATCTAGAAAGCCCGCTAAAACACATGCACTCCCGTGGGAGTGATGTGCAGAACTGAGATTTGCCAGAGTAACAGCACCCAGTTCTGCCCTTTGGTTGGTGCAGATGTGTCTGCACAGTGTCAGCTGCACACAGGGTATCCAGATCCACAGTTCTGCCAAATAGGGTCCTTTTTTCATTAGTATTTTTTTTTTTAACTTTCCCCCCAGCCATCTGGGTGGTCCAAGAATCAGACCCAAAATACCTAGGATCCCTCGAACCACATGTTCTAATCCCAGCAGAATTGACTCAGTCCTTTATCCATCCAGGGTAAATTGACTTCCCTGCTCTTTGCTGCGTGGGGGGAAACTTTTGGATGAGATTTGAAAATTTCCGCTCTGTACGGACATTAAAAAGCCTACATTTTTCTTCCAGTATCACAAGATAGCATTCCTGCCATTAGTTTCTATCTCTCAGCACGCTGTGTAATTTGCTCCCCACGGCCACTGGTAGCTGGGAATCCAGATTAACCAGCACCTGAAAAGTGATGTGCCGCAGGCTTCATTCCACAAGCCAATGGGATGGACGGGGTTTGTCCATTTATCTTCACACACACTGGAAGGATTTCAGAGAAACAGTGAAAATGAGGAGGCTGAGTGGATTGATATTTGACTATATGCTGCAGGCTGCAGCCTGGCCAGTTCATTAGAGCAGGGAGGAGGATATGACAACATGCAGCAAATATCTGGAGGGACGTGTTACACAAGGAGGTGTGCTAGGACCAGGCAGGTGAAATTCAGGGAGAGAAAACAAGGAGGGTGGACCAGTAGGAGGGTGAACTGCATGGAGAGCTTTATACACTGACAAAGGATTTGCTACAGGATAGAGTAAAAGTTCAACTAGGAGATACAAAACCAGGAGATACAAGGGGAAACCCACAGATCCCCACGCAGTACAAGAGAAAGTGCTACAGAGGAGCAGAACACCGCAACAGGTCTCAGCATCTCTTGTCTTCATGACCGCAAGAAGCTGGTGAGAGGTGAAATACCATCCAGAGAGGTGATTTATTTAGGATTAAGAAAAAGAAGAGGCCAGGAAGGGCAGTGCTCCCCATTTAGCTGAGAGAAAACTTGAGAAACAAATTGGGAACACTGGAGTTTAAAAGGGCAGGAAGTTGGCACTGAACATTTATCCATTTTCACAGATGCTGAAAGCAGTGGAGAATGGGCAATCCTATGGAGATAGCTTCTGAAAGACACGCACTCTCTGTTTAGAAACTCTTTAGAAAGCAGCAGGAGAAGAGAGTTCAAATAATTTTTTTTTCCTAAAGCACAAGCTTAACAGCGGATAAGGTGGAAGCATGAAGTCACTTTTAATCTACTATAAAGTGAGGTAAGCAGAGGGATTATCACTTAAGACTTGCTGACATGAAGCTCTGAGAATGACATTTAAAAGCAATGGTGGATTACAGAGTGACATCATATTAAATGAACACATGCCAGAGGTTTACATAAAAGACCTCAAAGATCACGCTTTTGTTCTCAGTACTAAAACCTCTTAGCCATTTTTACACTTCTGGTGGTGATTAGGCTAAATTAGAGGTGCAGTTTTCAGCAACTCGGTGGCTCAGATCTTCACTAAGTGCAAATGGGCACAACTCCATCTGAGCTCACCCAGGCCCCTCACTCCAGCCCGATGCCACAGCATTCGGCAACTGGAGATCCAGCCCAAATATTTCTAAACCCAATCTGCATTTCATTGCAGTTTAGTGAGTCTGAAACCATGCCCCTTCAGGTCCCTCTGGACTTCAGGTTTCAGTTATTCAAAGTACTCTGAAGGCTATTTAACTAAACACACATGACAACAATATCCTGAATTTAAAGAACAGCATAGATGTGTAAATCCCTCTCATAATGGAATACGCTTGAAAATTTTTAACAAGATTCCAAAGAGAAAGATGTGGAGGTTTGTCTTTCGTTCGTTTGGTTTTGGTTTTGTTTGTTTGCTTTTTGGTTTGTTTTGGTTTGGTTTTTTGCAGAATAGTTTATGAGACTGGAAAAGCCTACAGAAACATATTAGCCCTGATCAGTGTTTTGGTTTATGCCTTCCCCATTTTCCTGATCAGCCTGTCCTCCCACTGAGGCCAGAAGATGCTAGGCATGCACCTTCTCAGTTTCTGCACAGGCAGGTAGCGCTGTGTACTTCTTCCCTGGTGCCTGAAAATGTGCTACAAGACCAATCTTGGAAGCCAAAGGAGTCTTTTTCTTAGCTCTCAAGATATCAAAAAGATATTACTGTGACAACATTTTAGAAATGAGGAAAATAAAGCACAGATGGAATTAAAGCAATTTTGCCAGCTCCCAGAACATGACAGCAGAAGCTTAGTATTTCATCTGTGGTCTCCTGGAGATGGATCAAGTGACCATCAAGTATTAATCCTGGTATTAACAGTCCTGTAGGTTACCGAAGAGCCACCTAAAAGCAACAGACTTCTGCTAATTACAGACCAGGGAGAGGTTTGAACCAACCTTCTGGAGGGGACCAGCCCCTGCAAACCGTTGAAAACTTGCACATTCTGATTTTCTTAAATAAATAAAAGAAGCATGTGGGAAAGAAGGGGACAGAATAAATTGGATGTGGGAGCCCCCAAACCTGTTTCCCAAATGAGCAATGTATCTATTTGGTGAAAGTCGTAAAATTTTGCAAAACACATAAGAAGGCCTCTCTGAGCAGCTGTTTGCTTTGACTCCGGAGGGAGCCCGCTCTGTCTCCTAAGCAGCACAGTACCATCAATCACAACCTGCCAAAGATTTTCTACTCCAGTAGCAAAGTAAATATGAAAACACACGGGTTTTATTGGTATGTACGTTCTGTGGCTCAGCCGAGAGGCGTCCTTGCTGCAGGAATGGCCATCACCAGGGGTCCCATCCCAAACTGCGTGACGGGATCCCAGCTGCAGCCCCGGGGGAGCGGTGCCCCACCAAGGATAACTGAAGGCACTCTATGCACGCCTGATAATGCACAAAGGCAGCTTCACGAGCACGCACTGCAAATGGCTCCTCTCCTCCATGGCATCATGAACCCCCCCTGGATGGAAGGGATGGCAGAGAGGCCTCAGCAGAGAACAGGCAGCACTGTCAGGTGAGTCCTGGCAAGGTTCAGCTGCAGCGTGGTCAGGGGCACAGGGCACTCGGAAAATTTCACTGCAAAACTCCGACACCCCTTCAATGTGTGTATAGGAAGCAAGACTTTTCAAAGGATTCCTATCTGACAAAATTGATGGGTTCTGTGTGTGTTTTTGTAGAATGGGAACAGCACAAGACACATCTGTGACAATAACAAATTCCAACTCTAAAGCAAGAGACACTGGTGTTTCTAAAAGCAGTTAAAGATGATGATGATTATTTTTTGTATGGCTAAACAACATATTTTCCCTTAACCCCACTTGGCCTCCCTTGGCTGTATCTCACAAAAAACAACAAAGGAGAGAGAGAACCAGACTGAAACAGATATTCAACATGGAAAATCTTCGGTTCAACATTAAATTTGGCAAATCTGTAAACACTTGAAACATAGCCTTTTTATGATGAAAAGTTTAACAGTCAACTCCTTTGCCTGTGAATCACCCTGCCCAAACATCTCAGGAACATTTTAACTGGTCCTGGAAAGGTATTCTGTAATTTTTAACACAGTAAAAAGGAAACAAACGTCAACAAGGAGGGGTAATAGGATCAGATAAAGAAAAAAAGTGTAGGCTGGCTATCAGGAAAAATCTGCAATAATATATTACAATCTCAGGGAAATGGAGGAAGATCCTTGATTAAATGAGATAAAATCCCTACCAGAGGGAAATTAGGGCAACTCCACATTATTATGGAGATGGAGTTGTCTCTACGTTTAGGTCTTTGGGACAATTCAGTCTTCATGAAAGCCATGGAATTTGTGATTATCAGCTCAGGGGTTGGTTGTTTTTTTTTTTTACTATTTTGATGCGTGGACAGAAGAGCAACAACAATATTTTGTTAATAAATAATGTCAGAACTGCATCCTAAAACACCACCAGGATGTTGGTAGGAAAACAAGACTGCTTTTGTTTGTCACAGTGCGTAATGCCTGATGGGTTTTAACCACAGTTTAGGAGCTACTGTTAAAAAGCTTCTTGCTGAGTCAAGCCTAGGCATGCTGTTTACTAGGGTTAGCCCTGAAGCCTCTTGCATTGGCAGGGACTTTTAAGCTGAGCTAAGGAGTTTTTAGTTATTTTTGTTGTGATTTAAAAAAAAAAAAATTAGGTAAGCATGTTATCACCTCCCATATCTGCCAGCAGCTTTCCTCTGGAGTCAAGGGCTTGTTCTTGCAAAGCTGATGCTGAGCACCCTTAGTTTAAAGCAGATGGAGTTAACTGCAGAGACCAGGCTCCAGTGGAGCAGGTTTTTGTGAGGAAGTTCACTAAAATACAAAATACCCCTTGTGTTAGAAAAGGACCCGTGCTAACTTATGAAGTGAATTTCTCTGGTTCAGCTTCGAGCCTGCAGACACACCTGGCTGACAACTTTTGCTCAAACAGTGCTGACCTACAACCAACTGTGAAGAGTGAAATTCTGACAAATCAATAAAAGCTGCTTGCAGAAAAAGCATGTAAGATCCACCACTGTTCTTCCACAGAGCCCGGGCCATCCTGTGCTCTGGAAGAGAGGATCACAGGGAAAAACAGTATGTGGCTCTGTAATTTCATCCCCTATCTCCAGAAAAATGCAGAACCTCCAAATTTATTTTTCTGTCTTTTCTTAGCCTTTGAGTATTGCAATATTACTTACTATTAAATGAATGTTACGTTGTGGAAGTGTTGGCTTATACAATTTATATGCATCAATACAATTTCTTTTATTCATTCTGCTCTAGTTCTACATTCCTGGAATAGATTTCATCCCATATTCAGTTTCACTCCATTCTGCATTTAATCCTTCGCAGTGTCCATTGGACTCCAATCCTGCCACTCCCTCTAGCCTCCATATTACCACAGGGTCACAACCATCAGATTCCAGGACAATATCTTGAATCTGCAATATTTCTGTTGGTTTGCACTGCAGAGAGCTCAAGGATCATCTAAATGAGATACTTAATTTTCCTAGACAAGCCAAGCAAGCATCACGATTCTGTCAAATTGTTGTTAACACCAAGAAAAGAAGTCCAAAAGTTAAAGTTGTCCAAAAAATTCATCACGAAATAAGTAAAACCAACAGTGCAGAAAAGTGGGTTGTCCTAACGACTGGAGAAACACCAAAACAATCTGAAAAAAACCTCTAGAAGTAGACTTCAAGGAAACCCCAACACAATCTGCTTCTGGACATATATAACAAATGCTCAGTGATTTAGAAGAAGACTCAAGTCCTGAAAATTATGGTCATGCTGCTTAACAAGAAAATCACTCAGACACAAGGAATGACAACACTGAGGAGAAACGTAGCAAGTCTTTCAGGTCCGTCTTGGCATGGAGGTCTTTTATTACTCAAGTGTTCCACATTCCCATCTGTGTTCCCAAGCAAAGGGTCCCACAGGTGGTTCTGCTCAAGAGAGCCTCACAGATGAGTTCCTTCCAGTTGAGATAAAATAATGCATGTTCTCATTAGGCCAAATGCAAACAGTGATGAAAGGGAATGCACTGCCAGGTCACATCGAGCAATCAGGAAACAAACCCTCGACATAATGCAGCAGGCAGATAATAAGACCCCATAGTTAGCAACAAATGAGACTGCACTTAATTTGCCGTACAATGTTCACGTAATTAGATAAATTTGGTACCGTCAAGATGGCAGACAGGTAGAATATAGACTTGATGAATTGGGGGCTCTCTGTCAGGCACCGATCACATTAATCATAAAGCCAAAACTCAGTGACGCAATTTTTCTTCCAAACATTCGCCGTAATTTTCTAGAGTGAAAATATGCACATGCCCTTGGGTTTTTTTATGAGTTGTTTACTTTTGAAACAAGGAGGATTGATTTCTGCACCACCAGGACGGAGTACAAACTTCTACAAGCTCATCTGTGCCCACAGAGTCCGCCTAGTGTATTGAACAAGAGCCATGCATCCACTAATGTATGTCCTAGCCCAGGTCTACCACCATGTCTGGATGATTTCACACTGGACATCTTCCGGTGAGGATGGTGAGCGCTACGTTGTGACCTCCATAGGAGAGACTGGAGGAGAGAGAAGAAAGATGAAAGAGAAGTAGAATAAAAAACTAGAGGAGTAAAGGGAAAGACATGATTTTAAGAAGCTGGCAGATAAGATTTGAAGAGGTAAAATGATTGAGAGATTAACTCCACAGCGGCAGAGAATTTTCCCAATGTGGTTGCGCCATAGTGCAGGGTACTTGACAAACAGCCAAACGGAAGTGGCATTCCCTCGACCCTAAAAAACCGCCACAGCCAAGAAGCACTTGGCTGCTCAGCTTTGGTGCTTCTCCAGCCACAAAGGCACCTTTCAGTGCAGTGCCCAGGTAGTTTCAAAGAGGACTATGTTTCCTCTTTAAGACCTGCAACCAAGTTTTCTCTCTGGTACCTCGCAAGTTGGTTTTGTGAGAGGAGCTGCTGGGAACGAGTGGAATCCCAAAGAAGAAATGGAACAGGTATTTGCCAACAACTCTACCCAAATACTAAGCAGGACATGCTTGGTCCACTGACAGACAAATGTGATAACTGCTAACACAGTAGATTATTAATATCGGTGCAGATGAACTGAAACTTGATCTGCCAGTGCTGTACACTTGGCCAGGGTTGATCAGCTGGACAACACCAATACGATAAAATACTGGGGTTACTGGGGATACGATTCATAGGTACATCTCGTCAGTGGTGAGCTCTCAGTTGCATTTTGTAGAAGACCTTGCCTCGTGACCCCACCACAGAAACTGTTGTGGAGCCCCAGGGTATATGCAGTGCACCCAAACCTCCTCATGAGGAGTGAAGTGGAGCACCGAGTGGGGCACACAAATAACCCGCAACAAATATCAGAACATCTGCCAGCCTCTCTTCTAACCCCTCTTTTGAAAATCACCCTTTTCCATATGTGCTTTATTAGCCAGAGCTCTGGCTTATTAATTATCTTTCAGCAAGTTATTATTCTGTCTTCTTTCTACAATTTTTGCATGTACTTGCATGAAAGACCAGAACTACTTCATGCAGCCTCCCTAATTCCTCCCAATTCCCATGTTAGCAACCTGCTTTGTCATTTCCCCTTTGCACACAGCATGGAAGAAGCTGCTCTGCTTAAACACCCAGTCAAACTGACTGCCAGCCAAAAAGACAATGACTTGTCTTCTAGTACGATTCATGGGAATGCCCTATCATTTATTTCTTGCAGTATTTTGGAAGAAGAATAAAGCTGTGTTAGCTGTGGGGTTCCACAGATCTGGCTGCTGCTGTCTGCATTACTAGCTTCCCAGGGACTGTTCCCCAGCTCACACTCATCCAGAAGCAGCACAGCTCCACAAACAACCCCTGCAAAGGTGGGTGAGCACTGCCCCTGGCCGGACAGGGAGGCTGCAACAGGACTCCAGGGGATCAAACGAGAGGTTTTTTTAGTGATGAGCCCTAGTTGTTCTGCCCTTGTTCTTGCAAAATGATTCTAGTCCTCAGTGGTTCCCCTACACTGAGTGCTCTGGGACCTGTTCCTCAGCCGATGTCTGAGCCCTGTGTTACAGATGCGGGTTGAAGGATTTGGGGATGGCTGTGGGACTGCCAACTGCATCACGCTGCTCCTCACCTCTCATGGGAAAGGTGCATTTCAGGGACTAGAAGAAACACTTCCAGCCCCATGGTCACTAGAACCTCTGCTCACATCCCGGCTGGCTCCATTTTCCTTGCCCTGATCAAAGTTCACAGGAGGTGAAAACAGATCTCTCTGTAAACATCTCCTTCAAGACATCAAGAACTATTGAGCTGTCATGTCCTGGATGAGAAGATTAACCACAAACCCCCCTCCCAGGGTGTAGCCCCACACCAGACTCTGTGCTCGCTGCCCATCAGCTGCCTCAGGGAGAGGAGACTTTCATGAGAAGGTCACCACCACAACTCAGAGTCCTGTCCCTCCAGAATAGACATGAACACCCCCATGAAGACCTGACTTATTACTGCTTTTAGAAAACGCTGCCCAGCCCATTCGGGCTGCTGTCCAGTGAAATCAAACTGAGTTACGGCATTCCTGGCAGCCTTTTGCCACCGTCCCCACAACTGGCAGGCAGGGAGGAATGGTACACAAGGTCTCCAAAGAGAGGGAGCACTGCTGGGTCTTTGCCAAGATGGTGACAGAAATGACCCAGGCAAGGCATGATGTGAGAAACATGGCGGGTGCAAAAACACAAGTCAAGCCTGTTCCCGGGACCCAAGCTGAATAATTACAAGGAAGCCCTATACTCCCATCCTGTTGCTATAGGGCACTTCTATAGGCTTAACAGAGTTGTAAAGCCCTCCTGCCAGGCAGGTCAGCATTGTCACTGGATGGGGACAATGAGGTGGAGGGTGGCCAGTAGGGCCAGCTTGCCAGAAGCGCAGTAAGTCCCAGGGACTTTAGTAAAGGGATTCGGAATACTACAGGTGGCTGACATTTTAGCAAGGCACGGGAGTGGAGATGTAAGACTTACCCGTGGATAGCGTGGATAGAGTGAGGTTCGTAATGGTATCGTCCTTCCTGGTGGCGCATGTCAATTGGCAAAGGAGCGTGGAAGGCCGGAAAAATGTGCTGCGGCACTGTTATGGGGAATAGAAGAAAAAAAAAGGGACTTCAAAAACTTTTCCTTCCCTTTTAAAACAATTTCAAAGGCACTAAATCTCCATGAATTTCAGAGCAAGAGCAGTGCAAGACAAGGGGTCTTCATGATATCAGCGCTATCATACACCAGAGAAGTGGAATGAATAAATAATCAAAGTCATGCGGAAAAATCCTACATCTTCGACATAAAAGATCTCCAACAGGGTTTTTGACAAAGACAAGCAGCTAAGCGCTCTTTGAACTTGAGGAGATTATAGCAAGCACCAAGGAAAACTAGACTTGCAACGCAAATCAGACTCAACAGAGCCTGGTGGGATCCAGACCTGCATCGTCCCTCAAGCCTGGAGTGGCAGCAAACACTGTTCCTGAAGGTCTGTACACACAAGTTGGAAATATTTACCTAAAAATATAACAGCAAGAGCAGCACTAAAGCAGAATGTCTAGGCAGTCAGAAGAGGCTCATAAGTGCCTACTGCCAGGTTCTAAGAGAGGAGCTCAAATTGCTCTCACTTGTAATCACTTGAGGCCCTATTTTTTATTCATTTGAGAAGCTTGTTTCATCTTTGATGGAAAGATAAAGTGGTCTCAAAAGGCAGCGAACACCTACATTGACTTATTAAATCTACAGGTTTTAATATTTATTATTGACCCCAAAAGTTAACGGCGAGAATATTTGAGTGAGTTGAGCTGATGGAAAATTCATCAGGTTATTTCTCCTCACCACCCCCAACAATGCCGCCTGGCTGCCTGGGCCTTTCCTGCGAAAATTACAGAAGCCAAAGAAATACAATTAGCAGAGCCTCGACAGCGATACTGCACAACCGCAACAGCGATCCCGTACAACCACCCTCTGACAGGGCTCCGCGCATCTGTAAAGATGCCCCTTTCTACATTTGTGGCAGTGATCGGCTTAAAGATAAAAGGCTGGTCTTGCTCTGCCTTTACAAACAGTCAGAAGTTCTTCATTAAAGATTACTTAATATTGTTGCAGGTTTTACCATTCTTTCTCTGGCTTCTTGGCCTTTCTGTCTAACTGGAGACCAGAAGTAAAACAAACCCAACCTCCTAAGTGAGCATTTCAAACCCCAGCCTGTGCTCGGTATTTCACTGTGACTTGCCTCCGCGACAGGTACCATCTCTCTGGAGACTGGGGAAGCACCATCCAAAACCAAAATGTCAACGCTTGGGCCAAGTCTCTTGCTGTCGCTCAGCAAACTTCAGTAAACGCCAAACTCTTTTTCTATGAAAGACTTAAAATTCAGCCTTTTGCATCTGTGACTCCAGCTGCACCAGAGCTACGCCGACTCTGTCCGGTGGGGCTGCGCTCCGCTCGGGTCCGTCGCGCCAAGCCTGCGTGTAATCCTCATATACGTCTTTCCCGGCATATCAGCAAGAGGATCTGTGGCTCCTACTCCCATTGCAGCGCTCAATCCCTGAGCACAGCGCGGCACAGGCGCGTCAGCCAGGCTGCTGGGAGAGGTGAGAGACTACACAAAAACAACCCTCCTGCCAACTCTGCTGAAAGGCGTTAAGCTAAGGTAGTCAGGGTGGAAAGTATTTAAGGCTCCGCAGCAGACTTGCTCTCCGTGCTCCAGCAAAGGGCTGGCACCTCACACCACCTGATACACTGGGAGCATTTTTGCAGCTTGCCTAACGTCAGGACACAGTAGAGTAACTGTTAACCACCTCCCCCGCTCCTGCCCCCCTCCCCTCCTCTCCCTAAAGCAGCTCAGGGAGAGAATGAACTTGCATCCTTCAGGATTTGCTTTTGCAGGAGGAAGATTCACCCTTTAACTGTTCTGGGCAGGGACGATGTGTTACATAAGGACACTTGTAGGGAGTCTTCATTTTAAGAGGCAACCAGTGTTTTCCCAGGTCAAAAATGCACCAGAGTTTAGCTGTCACACCCCATCCCCTGCTCACACAGCACAGCAGAGCCTCTGGTCTCCCCAAACCATGCTCAGCTGAAACTCCAGCCTAAGTGGGCAGACACCTACAGCTATCCTCCTCCCTGGGGACACTGCTGTTCCCTGGCCACAGCTGCTGCCACAGCCCATGGGTGCTGTGGGGACCAGAGGAAGTAGGGCAAGGAGCTTTTACATCCTCACTACAAAGCATGGTCACGAAATCAACTGTCCCCGCACAGACATCCAGTGGCAGACAACACAAACATCTCTTCCAGCCTGAGCCCCTAGATAGAGCTTCCTGCAGTGCTCACCCCATATTTATACCATACAAATAAACCAAAAGGAGCAAGAACACTTCTGTGGTCCTGGGATCAACCCACAGCGCTGCTGGTGGCATCCCTATAGGTGAAGATCAGCAACCTCCCAAAACAGGGTAGCCAGTCTGCCTCTAATGGACAGGTCTGGGGCTGAGTTAACCCCCAGAGTGCAGGAAAGTGAGAGCTGACCTGGCCTGAAACTGTATTGGCCATCATAGCTGAGTTTTAATGATGCGGAGAGTCACCCTAATCCTTTGGCCTGTTCCCTAGGGCAATTTAACTAATTAATAATGATAAAACTACTAAAAACAGGTCAAACTGAGTATCTTAAAAGCCAGGCCAGCTACATTTTATTTTGTAACTGTGCATTTCTACATGATTGATTGCTGAGATAATATTGGAAATTTCTGTGCTAAAAGAGTCTTTCCCTGTCACTTAGGAGAGCTGGGAAATTGAAAACACGAGCTGTTTGCTGCCTGGCCTCCTTTCCTAGCTATCTGTTGGTATAAAATTGACATCAGAAGAGAATTTCTCCCTCCTCACACCTCTGATTATTAATGGGAGAAAAATTTCCATGAACTTCCTCCCTCCCACTGCACTCTTGGTTTGTTTTTAGCATTTCAACCTATTTGGCCCACGGGAAGGTCAGCAATGTCTCTGCCTTAGGTATCTGTTTCACATGCCCAATTCCAACCCCACCATGTGCCCTGTGCTTTGCTGCCACTAAGGGCAAGGGCAAGAGTTGTGTTTTTTGACATCCCTTTGCAACATTCCCCTTCATGACTTCCCCTCTGCTTCTCTGCCTGGGAGCACCAGCCAAGCCTACAGGCTCCAGTGGCTGGTGCTGTTCCTTTTTATTCCCTTCCAGGTGCTTGGTCAGAAATAATGAATGGTTTTATAGGCAATCAACTACCAATTCATAAACGTCAGCCTGGCTCTGCTTCTTGTTCCCACCCCTCCAGAAGAGGACTGTGAGCTGGCAGCAGGACAGCAACACACGCCGTTAACAAAGACGGATGTTTTACACATACGAGTTAAAAAGACAATTATATTCAATTACTTCAAGTAAGTTACGGTGATGTATTCCTGAATAGCCACGCGAAGGGCAATATGATGATTAGGGCAATGAATTTGCCAACGTTAATCTAATCAAGGCAATCTTTTGTTTAGCATTATCTGCTTTGCAGTGGCAGAGGATTTACCAAACCCAAGCAATCTTTGTAGATTTAACCCCAAAGCTGCCCAATTAGAGCTAATGATGATTGCTTTACACAGGAGGGATGGAGATTTTAGTGGGAGGCCTGGGGAAAGCTTTTCCCCAGGAAAAGGTTGGGGCACACCAAGCCATGCAGTACAATACTCTGAGGTGCAAAGGCATGACATGGCACCTCCAAAAGACCCCAAGCACTGGAACCAGAGAGAAACATTTTCTCTGGTTCCTGCTGAAGGAAGAGAAAGCTGAAGAACACATCAAAAGCAGCACCCAAGGGGAAGGGACAATGAGAGAACAGAGTGTTTTGCACAGAAACAACACAGTTCTACACCAGGTCGGTGGCTTGCAGCTCCCAGGGTGAAGCAGGGCAGAAAAACAGAAGGTGCTCTCAGGAGGCCCCACCTTCCACCCCACCAGGGCTCCTGCAGGAATGTGTCTGCTCTGCCGCGCCATTTGATGAGGGGGAAGGCGCTGCTACCTGTCCCCACTTGTCAGAGCCTATTTTCTGGCCAAGGTTTATGAGCAAGACACGGACCTCCCACTGCTGTGTTCTCATCCTTGTCTATTCAAAGGCCAGCCAACCCTCTGGCTTCAAAGAGAAAAGATATGAGGCAGAAATGCAGGTTTAAAGGGGATGTCCCTTTGCCGAAAATCCCAGGAATCAGGGAGGGAGGCATCAGAAACAGCCCTTATTTGAGGATGATGCAGACTTCTGATTATCTCTACAGATAAACCTGTTCTTCAAGAGAAACACAGAGTGCATGTATGGGTTTGCAGAGCAAGCAGAGGAGCTGTTTTGACATCACTCATAGCAGCATCTCTTTTTGAGCTCAAAAGTGAGAATTAGCAAGGGTCAAGCAAGCTTTTTCTATTCCAAATACTTCAGCTTACATATGTTCGCTAAAAAAAAAAAAAAAAAGAAGAAAAGAAATCAGACCCCACGGCACTGAAGTGGGTTTCATTTGCAGTTTGCTTTGACAAAAACAATTCAGAAAGCCCTTGGGAAAGGACTTGAAGAAGTTGCTACTTGCAACTGGGGTGCTGCAGCAAGACTGGCTGGGAAGAGACCCTGAGAAATCCCCCACACATCCCTGGTACCCAATGGAACGTACTGGGCTCCCCCTGCTTTATCTGAAGCACATGTGAGTTGTGCAGGCCACCACATGGGCTAAAAAATACACAGCTTTCCTATGGGTGTCCAACAGTCTCCTGTGGGAACAAGCAGTCCAGCCTGTAAGCAGGCTTCTTTGCCATCAGAAATAGTGGATAAATATTTTGCAATCAACAGCAAAAGTCATTTGTTGAGGAAAAAAGTAAAATATCACTGTCTGGATAATTCAGTAGCTGTTGTGCTTTTCTCAACAAATTTGCAAAAAGACCCCATAAAAAAATTAACATCTTATAAAAGAGGAAACACAAATTCTGATTTCTTGAGATGCCTTTTGGTTTGATTTCCTATGGAGTCAGTGATGCATGGGACACAGCTTTCATAGAGGGATCACAAGCTCCCTTGCAAAGACAAACAAAGCTTCACCCCTCTTTAGGAAGGGAAGAAAGCATGCATTTGAAACACAGTCCTGTTTTTTTTTACTTGAGAGGGGCTGAAGCAGGCTAATGTAAAATAACTTGCACAAGTCTACACAGTCAAACAAGCGCAGATTACCAATGAACCTCAATCACAGCAGGCAGAAACTGCAACTTTATCAACTTTATCTGTAAAAGGCTTCAGAGCCCTGGGGTACTGGATTGATTTGTGTTAGCAGGAGAAAAACTTTTCCAGACAACAGCTCACACTCTCCTGTCACTGAGGTGTCATTAGCAGCTGTGCACAAGCAACTGACAGAAAAAACGGGAAAGGGATGTCCCAGAGGATGCTTGTGAGAGTTCACCAGTACTTCCACAGGTTAACTGAGCCGTGCTGTCAGAGGCCAAATCCCTCTTACTGGGGAAAGTGGGATGTTGCATGGTGTGACACAGCAGCTTACAACAACTTTTGCTTCTTTTTTTTTCCTCCCAGGTCCAGCTTCTTTGAAAAAGATAATAGTAAAACAACTGATACCTGCAAAAGCCCTTCTTGCTGCCCACATTTTCTCCCAGATGTCCAAATCTTACTCTCTTTCTGAAGAACAAGGTTAAGGTACATCAAACATGAAGTGTTCTTCACTCAGTCTTCTCCCAGAGAAGCCCAAAGCACCGAGTGAGAAAGAAATTTTAGGCAGCATTTGTTATTCATGTTACACTTTTTAACATCCCAGTTTTACTCATCCACAGCATATACTTAAAGAGATGTTATCTTGGCATCCAACAAGCACAGTGGCTGTGAAACAGCAAAGACAGGCCTGTGCTTTGTTCCCCAGCTTTCCTGAGGTGATTTTCCTCACATCAGAGCTCTCCTAGAGCTGGTGGGTTCTGAGCATCCCTGGACAGTCTCAGTGTGTGAGCAGGGCAGGCAAACCCGTCCCCGAGTGACTGAGAGTGTGTGTGGCTACTTGACTCCCTTTGCTAGTCCCTCCTGGGCGTTTCACTGTTGTGTTTGGATGGCTGCCCCTCTGGCAAAGTGCTGCAGGACTGTAGGTGTCGGCAAGGGAGATGTTTTTGTGTTTGTGTGACGTCCCCAGAATAATGATCTAGCTGTTTAAGTGAGCTGAGCGAATGAATGAGCACAAGAAAAACATCTTCACTGAAAGCGCAGCCGAAGTTAATGCACCATTAATAATGGTCTGGGTGAATTATTGGAAGGGATAATAGGCCTGGGGTCAGGGAAGGTCTGAGACAAAGAACAGGGAAAATTGGGTCACAGAAACATGACAGAGCAGATCACGCTGATGCGTCTGTGGGATTCTCCTCGGATGAAGTCATATACCACCATGTAGAATATTAAGGGCTTTGCAGGGACAGCCATTCCCAGAGCCACCACTCAGATCAATATGGGAAGGAGTAGGAACAGACACACAAGGCTACGGTGGGTGCCTCTCAGCCCTCTTTGAGAGATTCACTTTAATGCTGTTTAGCTACTTTGCAAAATACACCAACTGCATGCCTCCCTCAAAAAGGGATACTTATGCAGTGGCTAATTACACCAATCTGAGAATTTTCTAAGCAGAGAGAGGTGTCTGGGCAAGTGTGTCCCTTCCCTGAATGGCAGCACCATGCATTTCACAAAAAGCCATGCGAGGTGCTTCAGCAGCTCTGCTTTTCTGTTTCCAAACCACGGCAGGAGCTGCAACCCCTTCTCCCGCCCCATCAGCTGCCTGTCTTCACGACACTAAATTACTGACTAACCTCGCTTTGTCAGAATTTCCCTTCTTTAAAATGGAGATAATAATACCTCCCTACCTCAGAGGTTTGGTTAATGTTTATACAGCACTTTAAAAATGATGTGGTAATTAAGTGCTCAGTATTATTATATCAACGTGTATAATGATTCCAGCAGACAGCACTACAAACAGGGCTGCACCATGCCTACTTTCCTTTTGTTTGGCTTGTTAACATTTGGTTTGGTTTTCATACAGCATAATTCAATTATTACTGGTTAATTATTCCGTTGTTTTATTACCTGCTCAGTGGCTTTGACAAAAATAAAGGAGGAACTACACAAGAAAAGTAATAGGAAATATTAATTTTGGCCCACTGGGAACATTATAGCAAGGAGAAGTGAGAGGTAGGCCCCCACCAGATCACCCGGGGAGACCTCTGTCCTGCCCCAGGCACTACAGACCATTTTGAAATACATCTAGCCAGCTGTTGCCATCCAAGGGGATGCAGAACCAGTTTTCTCTTCTTCTAACAAAACTAATGCAGAAAGGTAGTGGTAGCCTGATTTACAAAACTATTCTTTTAATGCATTTCAGGATGTTGGAGAAGGCTTAATTTAACAGTAGGTTGGGTACAGCCTACTGTTAAACTAAGCCAGGTAAGAAATAAAGATCACACAACTAACTTGTGTTAGGCAAACAGCTCAAGTAATGGTAAATACCCTGTAGCAGAGTTGGAAGGAGAAGGGGCCTTGCTGGGATGCAGACATGTGAAAAGTAAACAAGAAATAATAAAAAACACATTGCCCTTCAGCTATAAAATCACCAAAAAAAAAAAAGCCTTGAGAAGCATTATTGTACTGACATCTCAAAGCACCCTCAGGACAGAGTCAGCGTGACTTCACACTCAGAAATTGAGGTTCAGTGAGGAGCAGAGGATAACATGAGAAGGCTTGTCTCTCCGCTTCAGTACTGCTGGAGCCCCTGCATGCACCTCACTACCACACACAGACCCAGGAGCCGTTGGTTTCCCTGCTCAGCTCCCTGCAGGAACACAGACTTCAGATGTGCATGTGGACATGGTATTTACTCAACACAGAATAAAGCCCATTTCTACAGTTACCTGCATAATAAATGCCATTATAAAATCCATTAAAGACAGCAAACATCTCCCTCAGACACTTCAAATGGAAGGCTGTCCCTCTTTGCCATCCCAGAGGAAACCTCCTCGGATGCAGTCACAATAACCACCCGTCCTCTTGGGGATGGCCCAGAGGCGTTTGTCTTCTTACAAAGTTTATTCTACTGCTTCAGCTCAGGTGGAAGAACAAAAAGAATGTCTTCTGAAGATACTGAGGGGTGCCCTTACCCAGCCCCCACCTAGGACACAGGCACTGGCCCATGGCAAACACAAACACGGCCCTGCTGCCTGTGCAGCCAGGAACACGTCTCAGCCCAGCCACTGCTCCTGCAGTTGGGCAGCGCTGCTGAGGCACGAGCAGTGTCCAAAAGCCGGGCAGGCAGGCAGGTGGCTGCTGAGCGAGCTGGCTCTTGCAGCTGGGATGGGGCGAGATTAGATCAGCGAGCTCCCCCCGCAGCCCCGTGGCCAACTCGAGGCAGCACTGAAGGAATTTGCCCATAAATTTCCTCCCTACCCCAAGAAGAAGGCAGAGCACTTAAATGAACTCAGGCCCTAATGGAAGAAGGATATTCTTGTTCAGCTCAATGTCTAACCCATCCTGAAGCTCCTGGCAGCTCCACTCAGCTCTCTCCCATGCACTGCCTGACCTTTGGTAAGGGCATTAAAACTGTCAGTCTTTTCCTGGGCAAAAGAGATGGAACAATTACAGTGAGGCTAAAAATGGCCTTTCCCTCTACATGGAAAATTTAGATTAAAAATTGAAGAGTTCATTGACATCTTCTATAAGAACAAAGAATTGTCGTTAAAAAATCAAACCCTGAAATTCCTTAGTTGCTATCTACCATCTCTGAAAGTCAGCATGAAGGGCTTTCCTGCCTCATCCACCAAAGGAGCAGGGACAGCTGCTGCTGGCAGGGACATGAGGACACCAGGAATCTCTTCAACATTCTCCCATGCAGCAGCTGGCTTTGCAGCACCTTTCTTGTTTGACCAAAAATGGGGCACTTCACTTCTTGGTGAGAAAACCGGAATTTTCTGTCTGAAGCCTGCTGACATGGGAAGTCCTGGATTTGGTCTTGCAAAACAGGTTGTACCCAAAATTTTTGAGAATTTCAAAATGGTGGGGGGGGGTGAATATATTTGGGTCTGTAGAAGTATTTTCAAACATGCAGATAAGCATTTGTGCATGGAGGCAATGCATTATCTATTATTCTACAAGAATTCCTGGGGTCTTCAAGTTACTGATAAGTGGCAGCCTTAGGCGGACAAACCATTATTTTTTATACCTCTGGGAAGAGTAAATAAGATGAAAGCAGAGCTCTCCTGCAGCCAGGAGGAACCCCACAAGCACAAGGAAGTCCCGCAGTGGGGTGCCCAAACACCAAATCTCTGACGGCTTTTCGAAGAGCAGTAATTAGAAAAGTCTCTCGATCAGCCTTGCTGCCACCAGCCACCTTCTTCAATCCCAAATAACTGGAGTTGGGGGAAGCTTTAGGGCAGAACAGTTTTTCATCAGTTAATGTTTTCCAGGTACCTGCACCTTCTGTCAGAAGCAGCACAAAAGAGATTAAGATGGTTTAAGATCTATTATATTTCAGACTACAAGAACACGGAAGCGATGAAGTTGAAATGCCTTGACGTTATTTCAACAATATCTGCTGAAATGGGAAGTTTCTGAAAGAGACTGCTGAGCATTTGTGCTTCCTGAAAAATTAAAAAGAAATCAAAATTGCCTTTCTCTACTATACAAGCACTGAATTCTTTGGGACACAATGAAATCTGAAACAGCAGCAGTGCACATTTCCATTGCAAAAGAAACCTGTTCCACTCACACGTCGCTGCTGGAAAAGTAGCAGGATGCCAATCCCACCTGACATGTACCAGTCTACCCCACCATACCTGATCAGGAGTTTCCACATCCATGCTGAGCATTTCCAGAGTGAGAACTTCCCCACTAGTGCTAGCTTTGCATTATCTGGGCAAGGCAATACGACCACTGAATGGCAGAAAAGAAACCCAAAACGAAAGGCCTAATGCAGCTTATTAATTCCACAGGTGAGCTGCAAATGCTGAGAGTCTTGAAAATCACTTAACTGCCAGGCTGTCAAGCCAAGATGTGTTTTGAGGACGCTGCCAATCTGACAGTTATTAACAAACAAAGAGGCCACAAGCCCTGACTGCACCGAGATCCTTGTTATTTCTACTCATGTGCCACCTCCCAACAGGAAGTACTTAATAAGAATAATAATATCCCAAAAGGCCAACCTACGGCAGTGCAATTAAAAAGCTTTTCTGTCTCACTTTGAGGGGAGAAAAAAAAAATGAGGGGGAAATTAAAATCAGACAGGAAATTCCACTAGAACAAGCTAGCTTATGTCCTAATAACACAGGGTTGTGCCAACTCCTCCAGAAACCAGAGGAGGGAAAGAAAAGAAAAAGGGGAAAAGAAAAGAAAGAAAAGAAAAAGAGAAAGAGAAAAGCAGCCCTCTAGACTGACTCAGATCTGAGGCTACATTGTGGTTTGGCTGTGGCTGCAATTCTAAAGGGAGAAAGGCAGCACAAGCAAATAAAAGGCGGTTTGCTTTTCGAGCAAGTTGCTGTTATATGATGTAACTCTTGTATGAAAGCGCGGCCACTGCTGCTTTGTTGAGAAAAGACACAGCCTGATAAGCTCGAAGGACCAGATGGATCTTGGGGCTTGTTCTCCCAACAGCTGCTGCCAGAGAATGGAAAGAACAAAAAAAAAAGAAGAAAAAAAAAAAAGGAAGAAAAATCCTAACCAGCAAGGAAGAAATCCCGGTGCACGAGGGGCAGGCAGGGAGGTGGGGCAGACCAGATGGTGGTTCAGCTCATGCCTGCCTGGATGGGCAGCAGGAGAAAAATCAGTTTGTCAAAAACTTCTAAGAAAACTTGCAGATCTCTCAAGAAAGGAGGGATCCTTGCACAGAAGAAAAAAAAACCTGCAGCTTTAAGGAGAGAAGTTTTCCACAAGTTGTTATCATCCTGCTTCCTGGGAAGCCACTAGGATTCAGCAACTGCCTGCGCCTCCAGCTGATCTTCAAAAAGTTGCTCCAGCAACTTCCAAAAAAAGTGGGCCAAGAGGATTTGCCCCTGACTGCTTTGGGACCAGGACAACAGATGACAAACCTTGCCTGTTTCACACTAAAGCTTATTTCACAGTGGAACTCCCCTCACTTCAAGACAGCTGGTGAAAGGGGAGTGTGTGAACCTCAGCTGACTGCCCGGAGTATGCCCCAATAGCCCCTGCCTTTCTCCCATGGTCCCCAATACCTGGCTGTGAGAGATGTCCCAAGTCCTCAACAGATTTCTTTTTCTGGGTATCCAAAGGAGAGAGAAATGCATTTGATGCATGTGCAAATGTGGCCCTGACAGCAGCCCTGCCTCCTGCAGTAGCGACTCTGGGGAGCAGAGAACCAGAGCCTCAGTCCATAGTTACCTGAACATGTTGTCCAGGATGGCTCAGGTGTTCCTGGAGCTTGATTTTACATCTGAGCAGTTTTCCTTCCAAACTTGTAAAGGAGTTTTCCTCGGCTCCCTGAAGTGCAACTGCTTCAGCTTGTAATACAAGGCTAAATTGTGTATTGCCATGAGATTGAGGCATTATGGGAGAAAGCACTAACTGGCATCTATGACCAGGAGGCAGCAGGAGCACCAGACGACACTGCAGCCCTCGGCTGCATCCAACCTGACCAAGCCCAGGATCTCTGTTGGTGAGATGTGGAGGGACAGGGAAGTTGAGCAACCTCAGACTGGAAACCACAAGACTGGTGGAGTACCAAAGGGCAAAGCAATGAATGAAGATGGAAGGAGAGCACATCAGCTATCACACAGCGCCTTCTGGACAACACTCATCTGAGCAGCAAATCTAGCAGACCCCTGACCGGGCAGCTTTCACTCATGCAAATAAAACCTTATTGAGGAGTGTCATCCCAAGCCACATTTCTAGGAGCAGATCTACAGATGGAGATGTCTTTTAGCCTTCACGCCCCCATCCACGCATTCACACCCCTCCCCTGAGGTGGCACTGGCACTCACTCAATCACACACTGAGCCAGCTCAGGGAGTTCATCCAGTTGAAAACTAATCACCTAAAATTTTATTGCACAGGGTTTTGGCTGGATCAACTCCCTGAACCAGTTTACCATGAGATCGATGGTGAAGAAAAAGCAAAAGCCCTTAGGGTTTTCTTCCTAAGCCCAGCTGCCACTGAAAGCATTAGGCCTGACCTGGCCACTTGTCCCCACAGCACACCCCATTACGGTGGCCAGGAGGTTTTTCTGTGACTGCAGGGCTGACTGGACTGAGGAATACCTCTCACTGAAAGGTAACATATCCCTTCCCAGGAGTTGATGCTCACAGCCCAGCTTCCAAGTGCTGGTCCTGGGGGGAAAGGCTGCTTCAACATGTAAGGAGTAGCTGGGCTGATGGGCCATTGCTAACTAAATATGCTTCCCCAAATCGATCAGGTAGCACACTACGAGCTGTCTGCTCAACCAACCAATGCAACTTGCAGGAGCTGGAAAGCTGCCTTGCAGAAGAAAAACTGCCAAGCAGATGCCTAAATCCTGTGAAAGCTCAGGTGCCAATGCCAACAAGAAAGGGCACGCCAGCCCGCCCTGAGCACAGACCTACCTGAACGGTCTCTGCCACTGCAGGGCTGCCTGCTGCCATGGTGGGGACACCTGTGCTGCCTCGTGCCACAAAGACTTGCTCAATCTTTCAGGACAAGGCTGTGCTTCAAACTCAGCGCTGGCATTTCGAGCCTCTCTAATCCAAACCACAGGAGTCAGTTTGCTTTCTTTATGCATATGCTCCTCCAGGCATTAAAACAAACTGAAATCAAACTGTTCCTATAGGCAATGGCTTGAAAAATTTCCCCTTCGTATGAAAGGCCTGTTTATATAATTTGTAAAATTGAACAAATCGAGCCTGGAAAAAACCCATGCAGAGTCTGCTCTGCATTTTGACCAAACTTCTTTCTAGAAATGGAAGAAAAGATGTCTGCTTTCTACTAGTTGTGGTAAAATTGCAGGGCTGGGTATTTTTCTTTCTTGCACTTATACCCAGGTGATAAGCATCTAGGTAGCCTTCAGAGAAGAGTTTTGGGAGCTTTCATGCTTCAGGACACCAGTCCCCAAAGCAGTCCTAGTTGATAAAGACTGAGAGGATACTGCATGAGCTGGCTTTTAACCAGGCGTAAGGCAGCCTGCTGCTCTCAACTACACAGAAGGTCTGACGAGGAGAGAGGTGAGGAAGTTATCTGTTTTACCCAGCTGTGGTTTTGGTGCAGGCTAATAACTCCCATGTATCATCCTGCCTTCGTATGAAAATTTTCCGACTGGTATTAAAAATGGTCCCAGTGCAGTTTGCAGCAGATTCTCCGGGCAGCTCAGGCAAAGTGCTGGTTGTTAGCATGCTGCTTGTGTAATGAGGATGCTTAAGACTGTAAGGGGTCTCTGGAAGGTCCTGAAGAGTGATTGCAGTTCAGGAGACTCACCCACCTGGCAACACGCTGATTTATGGCCTGCTCAGTTAATAGCCCTGCTTAACACAGGAGTTTGTCGAGATTAAGTAATTGCCTGAAACAAAAAGTTTATTATCTTTAAGTCTCTGCTGATGAATGACTGGGTGTTGGAAGAATCATGTGAAAGATCATCTGTGATTCCCTCCCACTTTAAGGGGAGGAAAAAAAAAAAAAAAAAAAAAAAAAAAAAAAAAAAAAAAAAAGGTTTTAAAAGACAAGCTCTTCCAAAAGGAGTTTGAGAGCTCACAATGTACACTCAAACATGGTTGCAGTTACGAGGAGGGGGTTTCACACCTAGGGTACCATCCAATAAACAGCTCAAGTAATAACACAGTTCTGTGATGCATTTTTCCCCAAGTACTGCAAGTGCTTTGTAAATATTAATTGATACCACTCCTTGAGAGATAACTGATCCTGTCACACAATAATGAGATTGGGAATAAATGAAGATGCGAAGCCTGTTTAGTTTCCATACATTACATAGTGGCCCTTTCCATCCTACAAAAATCTGGAAAATTTCCAATCTAGAACAGGCTGCAGATAACTGCACAGTTAAAAGATGCTGCATGCTGAATTCTGCTACAATTATTTCTCATCTCCATTTCCAGATGCTTCAGCAAGGTTAATCAGCTTGATTAAGGTCACACACACTTATACTGCCTCATGAAATTGAGCTCCAAAGTGCACCAGAGCACAAGGCTTTGGGACTTGCCCTGTTCCACCCCCACCCCGAGATGAGCCGCCTGCCTGCTGAGCATCCCTCGCAGCGGGGCTCGTGCTAGGAGATCACACGATCCAAACCTCTCCTCCTTCGTCCCCCGTTTCCTTTCCACCCACGAATTTTCTCAGTTGGCACATGAGCACGGGAGTTTGGACACGAGGGAAACAGGACTGACAAGAAACCCCCATCTCCACTGCAGCCACTAAGTAACGTTCCCACAGTCCCAGATGTCAGACACACTGTCCCTCCTCACATCACTTCGAGGCCTTCCTGCAATAAAATGGGAATTGGCTCCAGCTTTTCCTAGCACTTCTCATATTACCTTCTAATCCAAATGCATATGGTTCAGGGAACACTGAGAGACTTGCATGAAAGGATGTACACCAAGAGAATGCAAACCCTGGAAAAAAAGGGATTAGATCTGCAAGACTCCCTTGGCCCCAAACATGTGCCCCCCAATTCCCCAGCATATTCATCAAGAGTCTGATGAGACTCCTTTTGAAATCCCCCAAAAGATTTCTGTAGACTTCAGTGGCTTTTGGATCAGGCTACAAACACAGAATAAATCATAAACTGGCTACATCTGCCAAGTTTATTTCTTTCTTTTCCAGGTTTCAGAACAAATCCATTTTACTGCTGGGAAAAAGCAGAATGAAATAACTGACAAGAGTTCAAATATCCTGTATCACTCCTCATATTAATTCAGCCAGTCAATCTATCCCGTAACTTTGGGAAGTAAAGCAGATTACTTTGGCCAGATCAAACCACAAAACTGTGCCGCTTCATTTATGCGCAGTTTATTATTTAAGGCAACCTGTGCAAACCCCTTTCTCTTGGGTTAGAAGTGACAATGTGGGGGACTAAAGTTAAGCAGAGTCTTAAGCTAAGCTGCAGTTAACCAAAATACATTTGCACTGAAAAAACCCAATGATCACCACAACCCCCTCAGCCCACAATCAGTTTTGGAGAGTCTCTCTTACTAAAAAATATCCAATCTTAAAGGATACACAAAAAGCAAACACTTAAAATGTGACCCAGGTCCCTGGAACCTCATGCTTTGCATAAATTTGATGGGTTTATTAATTTGTGGTTAATGTATTGCCCTCTTCTTATTTTTCTTTTTTTTTGTCCTCCATTTATTACTGATAGCAAATTCCCCATACATAAAAGACCTCATTACACTCCCAGGTTGGGTGATTCTGTAGCATGTCCCTCTATCAGTGAGCAGAAATCAGAGTTGTTTCCCCATTTTCAATTCAGAGGCCGGCTGATGTGTGCTGATAACTTCAAGATACCTTGAGAGATCTGCAAGATGGGGAACTTCCTATGGCAAACAGCTTCAGATATAATTTAGAGTTTAATTTATTCATTCATCATCTGCTGAAAGCAACACTAGCACTGGCTTTGAGTTGAAGAGCCACTGCACAATAGATACAGCATCATACTTGACTTTTCTCTCATTTTCAGTGCCTTCAGGAAAAACAGCCAGACATCGTGATAGGAGAGGCTTGGGGAAGAGCCTTGGATTTGCTTTGACCCACTGCTTGGAGCCCCTTGTGCCATTTCAGGATGGGATCTACACAACCACTTGTGGCCTGAGCCCACAAACTAGGGCAACAGCAGAAATGGGTATATTAAGTTCTTCAGAAATGCAGTAGTGGCAGATCAAAACATCTGTGAACACTGTGTTTTACTGACAACACACTTCTAACTTTGAAACAGGTTCTGCTATCAGGCTATTAGTACAAGGACTTTACTTTGAAGTATGTACTGTAAGTCTTGCAATTTTACTCCCAGCTCTGGTATTCATTTGGCTCAGGTTACTTCTATAATTTATGTTCCCACTGGAAAAACTCAGCCTGTAATACACCCATCCAGAGTGGTACGGGTATATGCACCCTCTTTCTGTGCCCCTCTTTTATCCTGCATGATATTTTCAATAAGAAACTTTAAAGAAAAACAAAAAAAGAAGAGTTTTTCAATCCCTGAGTGATGCTAGATCTCAGTTTTTCCCACGAGAAAATCACTTGGCACTTCTCTGACTTGAGGTGAGTCACTGCTGTTCCCCTGCTGAGGCTCCGTGCTCCCCTCGCGGTGTTTAACCCAGGCACGTAACTCGCCTGGTGTGGTGGGTGTGTTGGCATTTGCTAATAGGCTTCCTGGGCTGTCACCTGCATGTGATGGCTGAGACAAAAGATTACGTGACGATTTCTGTTTACAGAGCAGTTATGATAAGCTGACATTTGCCTCTAGCTGTTGGGTTTGATAACTCAAAAATGGCCTACATGAGCGCTCCTGTGAGCTGGCGACACGCTTGTTGAGAGTCATTTTAGAGGAACTTTTCCACTTATCCTCCTGAAAATTCTAAGTGAATTTCTAATGCATGTGAATGAGGCTGCATTGACAGCTGAGGAAGCTGCAGTGCCTTAATCTCTACACTCATGTCATCACATGTCATGCCACTCGTGCCACCTCACTGGAAGCGGTCAGCGCTCTCATGAAGGCTCTGTTTCCAAACTCCCAATCTGGGGAATATTTCCTTCGCCCAGAAGTGTATTTCCTTCACACCACAAGTACAGGTATCAGTATAAACTGAATACATCCCTCAGACAGGGTACCTGCTGCCTGGGAGCATCTTGAGCAGCGAAACTCCAGCAGCAGATGCCTTTGAACACCTAAATGAGCATTTTCCCAGCACCAACCCCGATTTCACAACTCTTCACTTGCAAACAAACAGCCTGTGTGTGCTCAGAAGGAGAAGGGATCTGGGTCAGGGACTGGGGAGGGGAAGAAACCACATTGCAAGAAGTGTGCCTTTGTTCCTCAGGAAACAACAGTGCCAGGTAGGCACCAGCACCTTGAAATATTGCTGGGTCTGTTGAGGAAGAGGAAGGCAAGGAAGAGCCCAGATAAATTCATGTCGGCATCACTTGGGTTGTTAAAGCCACAACTGGTGGAAGTCATGGCACACCTAACCATATTTGTGAGTTCACAGTGCCCTATTACATTTCTCCAGGAATCAGGTGGTACTTATCCTGACATGTTCACTTAGTAAAGAGAAAAGAAGAGGTGGAAAAAATAGAGCAGGGGAAGCTGTGATGTGAAGGAAAGGGGCGACAGGCTATTGCAGCCCCCTTTCTAAACTGCTAATTGAATGCCAATGGCCACAAATCTCTATGGCTATGTTTAATTATTCACACTCATCCCTATGAGATTTTCAGTTACTTGGCTGGCTAGCAAATATACTTGTGGGCACAACAATTTTCCATATTACTGTGTTTTCTCCATTTCTCAGGATGCATTCTTCTCTGATCTTCTCTTGACTTTATCTCATCTAGTATCAAGGCAAGCCACATCCATAGCCCAAAAGAGTTGCCAAACACAGCTTTGACAGTACATACAACTGCTAATTAATATTATTAAGCTGTTGCAGCCACAGCTCCCTGCCAAGAAGGGACTTCTAGAGTATAATCCAAATCACAGGTACTCCTATCACCTCCCCTGGCAAATGCCATGTGGCTGACATGCAACTGGGAAATGGAGGCAAACTGGTTAATACATTTTCCTCTGACTCAAATGACTGTGTGATCACATGAAAGAAATCTGTTAGCAGCTGGGCAAATAAGGGAAATTAATTTGTTCACCTTCAGCTACATGGTATGTTTCTTTTGTTATCAGTGTCTGGTCCTAAGAAACCCTTATTTTGTTATTCGTAAGTCAAGTTTTGCTACACTTGCTCATGTCCTGTAATACCACAGTTTGCAAACAGTTTCACTGACTTAAGGGAGCTCCAGCTGTGACTGGATGGCAGATTCAGGCTTTGGAAAACAGCTCTCAATTCAGCAAAGTGATGGTGCATATCCTTATCTCCATCACAGCACAGCTATCCCTCTTTTCATAGCCTGAACTTTCAAGTGACACAACACACCCCAGTAGTGCAGAGATGGTGAGAGAGGCAGGGCCAAGTCTCCATCCACCCTTGTCAGGCACTCTCCTGTGTTTCAGCCTTCCACCCTGGGTCAAGAGGAAAGGACAATTCTGCTGCCCAAACTGGGACACTCAACACTAAACCATCATAGCTGGGAGCATATTTGAGCTGTCAAGGAGGCAAAAGAGCGGAGAGATGATCTGCCTTGAGAAACATCAGGACTGATCCCTCCCCATCCTAAGTAAACTTCTGTGACTGTGGCTCCCAGTGGAAACAAAATGACCATTTTTATCACCTCACCTCATCCTGGGTCTATTGAGAAATGAAAGGCGAATGCAGTGGCTGCTAATATCTTTAGCCACATTTACTGAAACCTTTTGACACCAAGGCTATTTTTATTACCTAAGTGCACTATGCCTGTATCAGAATGCAAGTTTTATTGCTTACAGTTCAGCCTTGCAAAAAGCCTTTTCCAATAACTGTCTGTGGCCAAGATAAGCCTTAATGACATAGGGAGAGGCTACAGTACCTCCTAGCACAGCCTGGCACCAAGAGCAGCATTAGACATCCCACACATCGCTACCCTCCCGCAGCCTTCACTCCCCTGCAGAGCTCTCTGTGCGCCAGGGCTGCAGCCAAGAACACCTGCCCTGGCCAAGCAGCTGGACATATCAAAAGTACTCACAAAACAGAAATGTAACACAGCTCTTCAAGTTTTGTTTGGCTTTTCAAAGCAGCGCAATAAGCAGATTTTACTACCTAGAAGTGGATGGTACCTTCAGTCTCCTCCTCCCAGCCTCCTGACCAGAAGCTGCAATACCCAGCAGCACCCAAGGACCCCTGCACAGCTCCACCAGGTCAGACAAGGCTCATGGTGTCCCATCTCCAGCAGTGAGGTGGGAGAGGGCCAGAAGACACCTACCATCATACTCTAGAGTACTTCCCCCAGGCAATTTTCCACCTCGGGTCCTGAGCCAGAGATGTGCCTTCATATTTAATGACCTTTCAGAGGTTTCCCTTCTGAGATGTGCCTCAGTTTCTCCAGCAGCAGAACAGGAGAAAAAAAAGGCTGCCTCGGTTTTATGAGAATCTCTTAACAATACCACTGCCTGCAAATGGCTTTAAAAAAAGACTGGACAGAGATCTGTGCATATGTATGTAAACCCCCTAACTTTTAAGTTTTCTTTCAATTACATGGGATTCCCTACCTGTCTATTCTTTTTTCCTGGAATTGCTGACTCCTTCAAACAGTAAAATGTATCCAGGCAAATAAAAGTAGTTTAGAGTGATACAATCTTAGTGCTTTACACCCTCAGATGCAACACCTATATTGAGAAATCAGGAACTTGAACAGATGCAGTCAGACTGCTTGCGGTGGGAGTTCAGAGACAAATAATTCAACCTTTCATCACTCTCTAATCCCAGGAAAGATATCAAGGTTAAACTACTGAGAAAAATACAGCGAGTGTTAAGCAACACCAATCTCTCTCTCAAAAGGCATAATTAGCCAGGTAGCCATGGTCACCCAGCTCAAGAATCTGAACCTACAGTAATTTCTCCCTTCCCAAGATGCACAACCCAAGTAGGTGCATTTGCTGTCTGCAGCCACGGCGTGGGTTTGGTGTCAGCCGCTCGCTCTGTAATTGGCTCTTTATTGTGAGTTACCACGAAAGGCTCCAGGCAGTCCCAACAGACCTTGCCCTTGATCTGGGTTAAGATACTTTGACCCGTGATCCTTTATAATAAACTATATCCCCCTGCTGAAGAATGCTGCCTTCAACAATATAGGCCTGCCCTCAGGAAATGGGGAAGGAATTTTCCTATAAAGGCAGATTAACGAAATTCCACGCAAATTTCATGCATTTTGAATAATCATCTGAACCGTGACGAACCAGCTTCCCCTTGCAGGGATCCTGCTCCAAATCTTTGTAGTTCGAAGACAAATTTGGCTGTCTCTTTCTTGGCTAAAAAGTGTGCTGTTTTTCTTGGACTTGGCAAGTCAGGCTGAGAGTGGTGCTCAGGGCAGCTCGTCCCTC
The DNA here is from genome assembly GCA_013398055.1 of Ifrita kowaldi. Classification (NCBI taxonomy): domain Eukaryota; kingdom Metazoa; phylum Chordata; class Aves; order Passeriformes; family Cinclosomatidae; genus Ifrita; species Ifrita kowaldi. The sequence goes on from VZRS01004672.1 coordinate 94,907, forward strand.
AGGCTTGGCTGCCCAGCAGACAGAAAACACCACCCAGGCACCTGTGTATTCATGTGCAAGGATGGCTGTAGTTTGAAGTTTATACACAGCCCAATATTCCCTGTTGAGTTGGGATAAGCTCCAGTGCAGGGATCAAAGAAGATTTCTTCTTGTGCTGATACCCCCTCCTCCTGAGCCCAGCTGGTAACAGAGGCAGTGAAACCTTCCCTCCTGGTATTTTATTCCTCTGTTTTTGATAGCTCATGAAATTCTGGGTTTGGGACAGGGCTGTGCTCAGCAGCTGCACAACCTGCATTGATGGCACCTGGCTGGGATAAAGCCACCCACCAACTGTTCTCTCCCAGGCACCCTCCTCTGGGGCAGCTCTGAATGTCCTTCTCTCAGTATTTCCCTTTTGCTTCATTTCTGGCCTCTCTACTGTCTCCCTAAACATGATGACAATAGGTGTCCCACTTTTCCATCTCTGGGCTCCTCTCCGGCTCCTTTCTCAGGGGTTTTCCCAGCTCTGAGGGTATCGGCATTCATCAGTTCCCCCATCAAATCCCTGTTCTATCTCCTAGGGACATCACCACTGCTCTTGGACACATCTCCACCACCCTCAGGTACTCCGAAGCATTCCTCCCAATACCTTCTCCCTGATGGTCAAGGCTCTATCTGCCTCAGCACTTTAGAGGTTCACTCCCTGCATTTTGATCCTTGAGCCAAAGTCTTCACCAAGCCATGGTATTCTCACATCCTCCTGCTAACCAGGGTCAAACCAAGAAGCAGCAAAGGAACATCATCTACTTTTAAATTTTAGTTTCCTAAAGAAAATGGTTCATTTTAAGGGACATGGTTGTGTTAGTTGCACACAAGCATTTTTTCCTAGAGTAGTGTGTGGTGATGGAATCCCATGGGACAACAAGAATTGTAAAGCATTACATTTTTTTAAAAGATGTAATACAAATTATAACAATTTTCACTGTTCCTCCACCAGTTTACATCAAAATATTTTCCTGATACTCATGAAAATATCAGATGAGAAAACTTTCAGTTTACAAAAAGAGTCTTAGGAGTCTTTCACATGCAGCAATGTTAATGAGACTGCAGCCACAAGGAGCGAAAGCACAGGAGAACAGTGTTGTAGTGTATATGTCAGCCCTCGTGTGTGCTTTCAGAGGAGGAAGCAAACAAAATGTTTTGCCAAGCTCCTGAAATGGTATGATGTTAGGACAAGCTCCTGCACAGCTTTACTTACTGGAACATAAAAAAAATGCAAGCAATTACCAGTTGAAATTGCTATAGCTAAACCAAGTGATATTCAAAACCAATGCTATCTTCCTAGCAATCAGCACCACAATAAAAGACAGAGAGACAGTTGCTCTGACAAGGATAGCACTTCCTTGATTCAAGTAAATCATTTATGAAACTGAGATCTTCTTTTAAATGAAAAAGTTTGGGAACAGCATATTGCAGTTAACAGCAAAGCAGACAACAGCACACTAACAGCCTGACATAAAGTCTATTGAAATCAGTGGGAGTCTTTCCACCGACTTCATTGGGGTTTGGATCAAATCCTCCAGGAGAATAAGCCATTCTGCAATATCTATTATTACGCACTGTTTTGTCCTGGTAATTAGATGCTGGGAGAGCGCAGTGCGATTGTTTAAGGCACTGATCATTCACCCATGGAGACCCGTGCTCAGAGCCTGGGTGGGTTGAACTCAGAGGGGCTGCAGATTCCCACTGGCACCCATCTGCATTCCCAGCCCCACTGCTGCTCCCAGGTAGATAGGACAGGAAAAGGCGAGAGAAAGAGAAGGTCAGGGCTGAGCTGGCAGAGATGTGGCGAAATACATCCAAAAATACCTGGCTCCTGCCCTCCCTCCAACTCCTCAATTTTCCCCATGCACCATCATGCACGCATAATATTTTCAAAGAAGTGGACAGCCAGCAGGTCTCAGGTCTGCACAAAGCAGCCCTGTACAGCCCGAGGCATTTTGCACAGTGCACTGAGCACCATCGGCGTTATTGACTATGCAGGGAACTCGACTCTGTGTTTGCATCTTGTTTCTAAGGTAAAACATACTGCTCCTTGGAGGATACGTTTGAGGGAGGGACTGCAAGTCCCCTGCAACCAAAATTCAAACAGAAAGGGTAAGCCATGCAGAAAGGACTCCCACCACGAAGCTATACATCTGGCTCACTATGAATGCAGGACTCCATACCATTAGCAGGCAGCAGAGAAGACAGCACATCCTGAATTCTCAGAGGAGACCAGCATCGCAGAGCTCTGCCTCTGTGATAAGGCTCAGTGCGGAGAGTGAGCAAACCTATGCTCATCAGTTAGAAAAAATGAAACAGGCAACTAAGGAAGTTCAGCAGGTTGTGGCTGGGATGAAGACAGCACTACAGGTTGCTAGATCACAGCCTCTTCCCATGGAAGACCTGCAAGCCACCAAGTAACACAGAGAGGATGCAGGCTACAATGATTAAAGGCATTCCCTTGCACAGTTCAAAGCCTGTCTGTGGCACTGCTTGCTGTTGGATGGTGCTCGCACTAAAAGGATGTATCATTTCAGAAAATGACTACAAATTCAAGGAAGGAAAAATCCCGTGATGCCACCTGCAAATCAGCTGGTCCCTGAACTGCAACGTTTGCGAGGCTGTGAGAACACCACTGGGAAGCTGCTTCCACACCTGCCCTGCAACTGAGCGCTCCCGCCTCTCTGAAGCTGGAGTCAGGAGTAGACAGACCTTGACCTCGACCTAAGATGCTGCTGCTGTTCCTTAACTAAGTTTCAGGATACCCCTCCCTGACCCAGCCTGGCAGCACGTGGAGGCAGGGGGGAGGCTGGGAAGTGACCAGCCTGGCATTAATGGCAATGCCTGCTTGAGTCAGGTCTTCCTTACCAACAATGTCTTTTGTGCAGCTAAACATACGAGCTAATCTACAGCTGCCCATATTTCCATCAGTGGGGGAAAAAAACAGGTAAGGAATATTTCCAGATGCCTGCAGCAACTGGGAGTCCTCCCCTTTTGCTATTCTGTGTGTTGAAGGGTGGCCTCTTGCAATCCCCAACTCCCAGCCCCAAACCAACTCTTGGTCTGGGAGCTGGCTCTTCTGCACCAGCAAGAGGCTACACTTCAATCCCTGATACTTTGGCAGAGCTGATGGCCTCAGATGTGCCACTAGCTCAGATGCAGAGCAATTATCACGCACCATGCTCTAGCTAGGACGCCTGGCTATCTCTCTGCCACTGCTGGGCCTCAAAAGCCCAGGATACGAACTCTTGCCTTCACCACGTCCCATCTCAGATGTCACAGGATTTACAAAGAGATGGTGGAAGCAGTCTACAAGAATAATTAAAGCAACTGAACTAACTGAATGTATGTGGATGAGATTTGTCAGTGTGAAAATCCCCTCACTGGCAGCAGACTAGGAAGGATCTGATGGGGGGAACATGGGGCTTGGTATGGAGCAGAGCTGCAGAAGTGAGCCCCGAGCAGCCAAAAGTGAGGCCTCCCTCCCTGTGCTGCTTCGACATCTTAGAGATCTGCAAAAGCTATTTGCAGTGAGAGGCTTTCTTGTAAAACATAAATGAATACCAGCTGTCCGGACAGGCTTCAGAGCACAGCCTCCCCTCCTCAGATGGGCTGTGGTCTCTGGGGAAGCCGGCCGGGCTGGCAGGACGTGCCTTGTCTCTCCATCCCAGGGAGACACACAGGGAGACACACAGGCAGTGGTGTGGTGAAAGGGCGTCAGTGTTTTCCTCCTGAGGTGTCGCTTGGTAAGCAAACTAACTGCTTTTTCCCCTCAGAGGGGAAAACATAGTTTTTTTATCATTCCTGATTTTTTTTTTTTTTTAAATACATCTCTTTTTGACCTTGAAAACAAATCCCATTTTATGTTACCCAAGAAGAAAGCTTTGAGTCTTCCTCACTGCCCCAGAGACCCACTTTGGATGCACTCATCCATTGCTCCCCTTCAAGCACAAGCACATTCCTGCCTGGACGCCGAGTTCCGGCAGGGTCTGCCTCTACATATCCCAGGGCTCCAGCTGGGTTCCTCTGCCCGTTTCTTTTTCTTAAATTTACCTTGGAAATACTATTTCCTGGCAACATATTAATGCCCTTTTCAAGGCTCAAAAGAAAATCCAAACAGCGGCACAGACCAGAAGCCAAGTGCCTGAGTGGGGAGAGTGGTACCTGCTTTGTACCTAAATACTTATCATTTGCTAATATTGCCGTTAACACTTAGTTTTATTTTACTTATGTGTTTTATCTGTTTAAATAGTTAACTTGGCCTTCCCCACAATAAAACATCTGGACTCTGGCCAGTGTTTCACTCTTCTCACACTGACACAACAGACCCGACTTTGATTGTAGATTTTTTTCACTGCATATGAACAAATGCAAACACGCAAGAGACAGCACTGTTTGCTCTTGCTGCACCTCAAGGCTTCCACAATTACAGTACGGAGGGACATCAGGCTTTCCCAGCTTCCCAAAGGGGCAGAGCAAGGCCCATCCATGTCAGGGACAGCATTCCAGACTCCAGCAGCTCTGGGCACTGGGGTGACACACACATAAGCACATTGCAGTGAGCATGCAAGGGCAGTGCTCAGGTTCTGGCTTTAAGCATTTGCCTGCTGGGAGTTTTAACCTCCAAAATTATTTACAGGTGTAAATGGCGGCGTGCAAGCCTCTAAGACCCATGTTGAGTGAGAGCTGAATCCTCATGCACCTGAAGGTTTTTTCACAGGAGGAATCAGAGCAGGACTGACTGAGGCAGGTCTGAATGGCTGGCTGGAATCAGCAGCCACAAGCCAACTTGAGCGAGTGTTGCTCCGGGACAGAGCACGGCCCTGTGTAGTTTGGAGCTGGTATGATTGGTTTGGTGCAGCTGCTGGCCGGGCCAGGGGCCCTGGGGGAGGCAGGAGGCCAGCAGCGAGTGCCCAGCCATGGCAGCAGCCTGCCAGCCCCAGAGGAGCTGCAGGGCTTGCTGCCACTTCCATCGCCTTGCAGCAGAGACCTCAACAACTTGTCTCACTTGTGTCCTCCAACTATGGTGAACCTGAGGTATCAGGAATGCTAATCGCTGCTCAGCTGAACATTTCCCCATAATAACCTTTAATGACTCTGTAATTACTCTTTAAACCATTGACTTTGCAATCATTTTTTAATTCCCCTCTGCCACATCTCTCCCTGTGCTACCAAGCTGGAAGGCTGAACTGTAAGTGAATATTAGCCCGCTAAGGCGAGGGTTGTACCATCGCAGGCGTGCTTAATGCAAGGGCTTTGAAAGAGTTTGGAGGGCAGGGGGAGGGGAGGGAGGAAACAAAAAGCACAGCAAGATTTTCCCCAAATTGGTTTCCTTCAAAACAAAGCCCTACCACTTTGCTAAGCTGCTTTAGGGAACGTTTGGAAAAAGCAGGGATTCCTTAGCAACTTGCTCTGCTAACTCTGCAAATAGACTCCTGTGCTGCAAGCACTGATTTTCAGATGAAACAAATACTAGAAACTACATAGTGATAATTCAGGGGGAAGGCAAGTCCCTTGGTGAATGAACTCAACTGAATCTACCCCATTGGAAACCAGTATTTTGGCAGAGGGGGGATACAGAAGCAGTAAAAGAAACTTGAGTGTCCAAGACTCAGCGTGAAGCCAGCACAAAGCAGGCAGGAACGGGCAATTTCTTTTCAAGCCTTCGCCTCCAGGAACAATGGCCCTATTGCAACCACCCTTTGCTTTTCTTCCCGTGATTAACATGCAGCCCATGTGGGAAGAATGGGAATTTATTCTGCAGTTGAGATTCCAGAGGTGCTATCGGGTCAGGTGGCTAATCGTTAAATCAAACTGCTGTCATCTTCATTCAGGTCCTGTCACCCGGGGCCACATTATTACTTGGGTTTATGCAAAATAAACAGCTTTGCTAAACATTCCTCTAAAAGAGGGTCAAATAAAGAAGGGAAGGAGGAGATACACCACCAAGTAAATCCTGCATTCCCTCCTACCCCTGCTCCAGCTCTGTCCTGGACTGATTAGATGGGGATGGGGGAAGGAAGGTTTTCTTCAAGTTTTTAAGCTTTTGTTTTTATCAGCATGCCATTTTTCTCTTTTCTAATTCCACTCAAGGCTCCTTAGTGAGTACTGTTAACTTATTCTTGTCTGGGTCTGGCTAATTCAGTTTCTTTCTTGAACTACATAGACTTACAATTCTGTATTTTCTATAGGTGAACTCAGCCATAAGAAATCTCTTATAACTCCTCCATAAAAGACAATCTCTCAGAGGTTTCCTTCAAGACACATATAAAGATGCTTAATGCAAGGCACTCAGAAGGAATGTTAATTGCAGTACTGCACACGCACATTTTTGGATCAATGGATTATTTGGAAATCCTGGGCTTGCTGCTGTAACAGGTAGCTGGAAGAGAAGGTCTGCTGAAGTGCTCCCAGTTACTAATGGGCCAAGGCCCTGTGAGGGAGCAAATGTACCGACTAGCATGGTGTGTCAGAGGGAAAACAGCGTGGGATTTTGTAGCAAGAATACAAACAGCATCTCCAACCTCTCTTGCATCACTCTACTTCCAGCTTGGCTTCAGAATGCATTTTCAAGGACACACAAATGCATGGATCCAAATACTCGCTCATCCTAGTTCCTCCCACCACAGAGCACCACAGTCAAGGAGAACTCACACAGACTGTCCCACCATCATGCTCATGAGATATGAAGTTCTGGCCAATCTGCACAGCAGCCTGATGTCCCAAAAATAGCCAGACAGAATGTACGACTGTGAGTGATGAAGAGCAGAAATATTGTCCTAGATAAAGGAGCAGAATGATACCCATTTAAAGTGAGGCACTCTGCTGTTCCAGTTCCTTCAGACCACCAGCGGTCAAAAACAAAAAACAAAAGCAAAAAACAAAACCAAACCAAAAAAACCACATACACACACAACAAAAGAAAAAAATAGGAAAAAGGAGGGAAAAAAAAGGGAAAAAAAAGGAAAAAAAGGTAAAAATGGAAAAAAAGGAAAATAAAGAGAAAAAAAGAAAAAAAAAAAGAAAAAAGGGAAAAAAAGGAAAAAACCCATCCCAAACCACAAAAAAAAAAAAACAAAAACCAAAAAAACCCAACCAAAAATCCCACCCTCATGATTAACATTCATCTGCCTTGAAAGAAACCTTTAAAATATGTTTTTGTTCTCTGTGGCTTGTTGATCCCCAGCAAAAAGTCAAAACTGGGATTAAAACCGAAGGGCTGTAGCCAGGAGACTGTCACTTCTAGTTTCTCTTCCCTCAAGGATTAAAAAGTTACTTTTAATTAATGTTGTTTCAAGATGTCAAGCCTGGCGCAGCTGCCCCCAGCGCTGTCTCCAAAGGCTGGTGAGCAAGGCAAGCGTGCTTCAGGCTCTTCCCACACCTCTCACAATCTGCCTTTTGTGGCACATGCTCCCCCAAGCTGGCGCCTGTCAGCTGTCCTGGGGTGTGATGTGCCTGTGAAGCCGGGGCAGGGTGCCCACGTGCTGGGCTTGGTGGGTAAGGGCAGGTAAACTCCAGTTTTGAAATACGCTCACACAGCCCAAGACACTCGTGTGCAGGATGAGCTCCGGTATCTTTTACAAAAATATTTTCATTGCCTGAGCTCCCTGGGGGGAGGTATTGATCCTTCCCGAGTGCCGAAAGCCTGTTTCATGTATGAAGAAATCCCCTCCTAGCCCAAACATCAAAACATCTAAGCGTGAGTCCAGCTTTACAGAATTATGCCGGGTTATTCCTGGACTGTACACAAATTGGATGCTAAACACACACCAGGGCGTATGACTAACACATGTCGCTTCCTTCCTGCATGCTCTGGCAGCGGGTTCAATTGAAACAGGACTGTCTGAAAAATCCTGCCCTAAAAGGTCAGACACAGAGTGTCTCGGTTCTTCTGGTGTTTCACAGAGAATCTGGTATGAAGGAAAATTACGGCAAGCGAAAACTGGAGCACAAATGTGACCACAGCCCTGACCTCTGATTGAAAATGCCTCATTGCTAGTTCAACCACAGGCAGACAGACATGATTTAATCCAACTTTTTCACTCCCCGTGCTGCATGGAGCTCACTCGCACTTTTGCTGCTCCTCAGGGGTATAAAACATTTTTTATCCACCCACGGTAGCCAAGGTACATACGCCACAACCACCAACTATGGATTTATTCAAGGTGTGCTTAGAAATTGGCAGGACTAATAAAATGCGAAACAGTTTAAGATGCCGTGGAACATTTTTAAATCACATGTCCAAGGAATCATATATCTATTGAGGCATTTGGGGAAGGAGATGGTGCCAAAAGTGCTGAGGAGCTCTCTAAACAAAGACTCGGTTGAAGTGGAAAGACCCTACTCTCCAGAAGGATGGCAAGACCCACATCTTGAACTGCACTTTCCACCCGTAACTGAAAACTCAGTGCGTGGTGGATGGAGAGGCCCCACTGCCCACAGCCATGGCAGGTGCCGGGAATTCTGCCCTGTCACAGCCGGGCCAGCATCTCCCTGGCATGTAGGGCCACAGGGCTTTAAGGGGAAGGTGAACACTTGGTGCATCCAGGCCCAGACTGCCTCCACTGCTCTTGTACATGACACGAGGAGCACCACTCGTGCTCCACAGATAAAAATGTGAATAATCCGGTCACCTTTCACCTTTGCATCACCTCCTCAGCAGAGCGATCGACAGTGAGAACTATTGGAGCAACCAATTTCCCATCCTTCGCAGTGGGAAGCAAAAGAGCTGAATCTCACCAAGTGCTCAAGAGATGCAGAAATTAAAGCCAGACAGTGAGTGGAAAGGCTGAAAAGCACCAGCATGAGATTCTGGTGGCTCAAGAACAAGAGATTTGAGTGCTTGGTGAGTAAAGGCCAGTACAAAGTGTTTGCCATTACAAACTTCCACAAAATTACATTTTTGCTCTATTTTGCAGGGACTGTAGATCACAAGAAATAAGCAATGTAACTGTCTCCCATATAAGCCCATCCATTTGCAAGCAACTGACAGTAAGCAGTCAGAAAGCAAATGACTACAATTAAAGCAAGCAAGCAAGCAAACCCCTCATTGCTCTGAGACAAGTGGCACAAGAGAACTTACCTCTGTGCATAATATGGAAAGAAATGTTCATCAGCTTGGGATCATCTCCACTGAACAGGAGGATTGGAACCACGTGACCATCGTTTTAAAAAGGGAAAAGGGGAGAGGGGGAGGGAAACAGAGGGAGAGAGAGAGAGTACGATAGTGATCCCATTCATCTATAGATTGTTGAGGGTCGACATAATGAGTCTTGCAAACTGGACCAAGCAGCTCTGCAAGGCATTATTGCTAGTAAATAAATCACTTAGCAGGAGAAGAAAATGCATGTATAAATCTTCTGTGCTGGTAGCAGACATGTTTCACTAGCAACTACCTCCTGAATAACATGCCAAGAAAGCCAATAGAGAGAGTTTGTGAATGCATGTCCAAAGCTTCTTAGCAAACTGTCATATTGATCTAGCACAGCCTAAGGAAGCCTAAGAAGACTCAAGGAGTTTGGGCAAATGCTTGTATTAGTGTTCCTTTCCTCTTAAGAGTTTGCTGAGACGGCACTTCAGTGTTTCCCAAGTAGTGCACCTCCGACCCTGGCAATCCATCAAGTGAATGCAAATTGCGGACCAGACAAAACCAGGCAAACAGCAATGCTGCTTAATAATAATGTACTCCCAAAGAGAAGGACTTCCTCTACAATGATTGCTGTGTACACATTTAAACTAAACACCCAAACTTCTTATTAGCCTCATCATGATTTGTGTTTTTGTTCCCTTTGAAATGCTCCAAAGTAAATGGTACAAGTTTACTCAAGGCTAACCTCAAACAGTAGGCTTTCTGAACTGTGCAAACGAACAAAAGTTGGGCTATATATAGATGGCCCACATTTATTATAAGGCCCTTTTGAAAACCAACACCCAGTAAAGTAGAGCTAAGGAGCAAGTTCGAAAAGAAAATAATCTCAGTAATCACCACTCTCTTCGCATTTGGCCTGACCGATCCTAATTTGGTGGGGATTGTCCAGGACAATGCCCTGGGGCAGCTTCCCTAAAGTCCATCTTCCAGCCATGTAATTAGCAGGAGTCAGCTCAAGTCAGAAGAACAGTTTTTCTTATGATCTGCACAAGGTGTTCCTGCTGCCAATACCGTTTCTCAGAGCCTTTCACACTCAGGGAAGAAAAAAACAAAGGGGAAAAAAAAAAAAAGAGTTCCAGAGTGCTTATTTATTCACTGCATGTTAAACGCTGAAAGTGGTCCCAAGAGCATGGGGTAGCCCAAAATATCACAGATCCAGGGCTGACCTTCTGCCAAAGCACTTTTGATGCAGCTCTTAAGAAATGCGGTTATCACAGTGTTTGTTTTAAACTCCTGTTAATGGATCAGGCAGACCTACACTGAGAAACTCACTAAATTATATTTAACCTTGTTAATTTAACTCAAGAATTAATGACTATATTCTAATGAGCTTTCCATTTGTCAGTTTTCACTTGTATTTGCAAAATCCCTTCCATTCAATGGAAGTTTTCCTATCTGTTATAATGGGAACATTCCCAAAGCATCTAAGTGCTTAGGTTTGGCTTGACTTGGACCATCGTTACTACATTTTTTAGCTTAGAAAAGAAAAACACTGCCACACACATGCTCAGATTTGTCATGGGTTCACAGGATATATGAACACACAGAAGGAGAAAAGAGCGTGTGCTGGCTGACACAGACTGGCTGTGGTGCCCCTTGTTGGAAGGGATCAAAATCACTTTTCCATGGAGTCAGGCCAAACCCACTTATGAGTCACTGCCTTCAAAGACCCATTGTAAAATGTGTGCAGAAGTCCTCTAAGGCCACTGAGACTAGAGCTGCAATAGCAAGTTGCCTCTTGTAAAAAAACCACACATACCCTCAAAATGCACTAAAAATCAATCAGCAGATCACCTATAAGCACACAGAGTCAGGTTTTACTGCCCATATTCTCAGCCATTTGGAGCTTATTCTGGAGCACTCTGGCAATCTTCAGCGGTGAGCACTGATACTACAGTGAAGTACCTGTAAAGTGCTGCCTGCTGGCACTTACACACACGAAGGTACAAAAATACTGACTCCAATACAAAGCGAGACTGCTGTGCTGCAGACACAGAATTGTCACTCTGTGGTGTCAGCCAAGGACAGGGTAATGTACTCCACTGAAGCCTCTGTTTAAGCATAGTCTATGTATGATTGCCCCATCCTGAGCATTCGGCCATACAAACTCACTGTAAGCATCACTGGAGCCAGACATCGTAACAATACTGCAGGAGCAATGCTAGAGCCAAGAAAAAACCAGAAATTTGGCTTCTTAAGATGATTAGAACTGATTCCCAAACAGCTGGGCCAAAAGCATAAGAGCTGATTATGAAATAACAGGGCTTTGCCAAGCAGATCCTAATGGTGGGTTTCAACGTAATTTCTGCTCATCTTTCCATTATGAAATGGAATTGGCAACCCAAAGGTTACTTTGGGAAATACACACTACGCTGGAATAAACTGTGACCAAAATGGCCATCATCCCTCAGGCACACAACTGAGAAAGAAGAGAACAGCAACAGCTTTGCAACTGGGCCTTACTTCAGTCAACTCCAGCATCAGGGAGCTTCCTTGGCTATGGCAACCAGTCTGGGCTACTCCAGAAAACACCTCAGCACATGAGCTGGACCTGTGCTCGTGAGCAAGTTATTGTGTTCTTAGTTGGGATGGGCCAACATTCTTCTGGCCTTGACTTAAAGAGTGTAAATGTGTTTACATCTCTTTGCTGCTGCTGAAGTGTCTGAATACCACAGTTCCCAAGCAGGAAGCCATTGATGACTGGGTGTGTGCAAAATATAAAATAGCCTGTTTATGGCACACCATTCAGTATTACCAGGACCACAGTATCCAAATTGTCTGGGAGAGTGCCTTTAGGGCAAGCCACACTCCAAATCCATACCCTCTTAAGAGCAGGTTGAAAAGGGTATAATGAGCCTCAGCACACTCAGAATTATTTCAAGAGCATTTTAAGAGATTTTGAAAGTCCAGTTTGAGACTCTGTGCTGTTTTCAGACAGCTTGTGTCTCATGCTGCTAAAACATTCAGCATCCATGCTTCAAGCCAGAAAACCTATACTCACAGATCCATAGACTGTTTTCTGCTGGCAGAAACTTTCAAAGATGAACTAATCAACACCCCTGCCACCTTTACTAGACCAGGTTGCACAAAGCCCCATCCAACCTGGCCTTGAACATTTCCAGTGATGGGGCATCCACAGCTGCTCTGGGCAACCTGTTCCAGTGCCTCACCACCCTCACAGTAAAATATTTCCTCCTAATGTTCATACTCTCTTTCAGTTTAAAACCACTACACCCTGTCCTTGGTAGAAAGTCTTTCTCCATCTTTTTTGTAGGCCCCCTTTAAGTATTGAATGGCTACAATGAGGTCTCCTCTGAGCCTGCAGACTGAGCAACCCAAACTCTCTCAGCCTGTCTTCACAGGAGAGATGCTCCAGCTCTCCGGTCACTTTCGTGACCTCCTCTGTGCTCTCTTGTGCTGGGTGCCCCAGAGTTGGATGCAGCACTCCAGGTGGGGTCTTACAAGGGCAGAGCAGAGCGGCAGAATCACCTCTCTCAACCCACTGGCCATGCTTCTTGTTGTGCAGGTTTGGTCAAAAAGGAACGGAGGCCAAGGATGTGATTTTCATTTGTGAGTTTGTCCCTGCTTACCTTGGGCCTATTATAAAAGCTCTGTCTGAACAATTAAACATTCTGGGCTTGAAGAGACTTCACAAATCTTCTGTGAGAGGGAGATTAAAATGTTTGCACAAATTAGAAACTAAATTCTATCTCTTCCCACATCTCTACGTTTTAGTTTTTGCAAACACACTAATGCATGGTTGCACTTAAAGACTCACACAAATTAAATCTACAACACAAATTACAGTGCATTCTTTAAGAGTTAGTCTCTTTCTCAATACAAACTAGCTGTTTTGTAACTAAGAGACAATCTCCTCCTTTTTCTCTCTCCCTCTTGTTTTGTTTTAGGTTGCTGACTAGAAGTAATGTATGTGCACAACTACCGTAACAATTTCCTATACATCAGAGAAACCAAAGTCATAAACTGAATTCAAAACGAGGAAATAAACAAACAAAAAAGAACCACCAAAGGGAAATGAAACAACATTAATTTTACTGGTTTTTATTTGTGTTCAGGAAGAGGCACTGAATTTGGGGAGAACAGGACCCCTTAGCGTGGCTTACTGAGCTTAGTAAGACAAGTGGGGGCATAAGAACTAAGACAGTGCAACAAGGTCATAAAAACCCAGGGAAGAGCAAGAACTCCTTCTGCTGAGTGATTCAGCTCTACATGTGGGCACTTCTACACCAGCACCAACCTGCAGCACCTTTCATGTCTAAGACACCAACCAACCTCACTTGTACACAGACATAAACAAAGCTGTAGGCAAATTAATATCCTCACTGCTGCTGTTCATGTTCATACCTACTAAGTTGCTCCTTCAGCTGATGCCAAGAGAACCACCACTGCATTCAATGCTTTCCCATTTTTACAGCGATTGTAAAAATCCCCACTGAGCCGAGTCATTCCCACTGAGCAGCGCCCGGACAGGGCAGATCCCTTTCCAGGTGCTTTCAGGGCTGGAGGGACCCAGCCACTGATGGGGTACCTTTGCTATGAGCAGCAGAAACCATCTGCCTTCCCAGACTGCCCAGAGAAGTGCCCAGGAGTGTGAGTAATGGTGTGATGACTTAACCACAAATAAACTGGGTAGGTGCTCCAAGGGACGCCTCCCCATCCCTGAAATTCAGCATCCTGATTCTGGAGCAAGAGGTGACAAGTAAAACTGCAGAGCTGAGCACTGGAGATTTCCCCTGAGACAAATGAAACCCCCAGCGATGCAGGAAATGGGATGGTCTTTGGAAATTCAACTAATGCAAAAGTTCATTTATACCACGAGTATATGAACAATGATCAAGGATCAGGAGTTACAGCTGAGTAAGGATTTCTGGGCATGTCTCAGAAGAGCTAATCACTATAGAAGAAAAATCCACCTCACTTTGCATATGCAAATTGAAGCTTACAAGAGCACATAACTCTCATTAAACCTTTCAACACACATGCTGTGTATTTCTGCCAGCACCTGATGCTATGTTAAAGTGCATTCAGTTTCAAACTATCACTCCCTGGACCCCTACTACATGGCATGAATAGACAAAGCATGTAATTAGGGTCAAATTTCTATCTGATGGCCACCGAAGATATTTTGTTTGTTTTGGAAGAGGGGGTAGGAGGGAAGAGTTTGGTTCAAAAACAATGTTTATTTTGAGCAGCCTGGGCAGTACTGCAAAGCATTTCAAGAGTAAAGAATATTTTCTTTGTTAAAATCTTTAAGCAAGCCTCATAGCAGCAAACTGATGAGAGGGTAACATTCCTCACTGCTAATTACAAGCAATGTATTAAATTTCATTCAACAGTAAAGGAGCATAGAAACACAATGAAAAAGCTACAGCACAGCTAAAATACCCCAAGTTGTTAATGAAAAGTAGCTGAAATAACATACTGGCTTGGTCAAATCTGTGAACATAAAAGATGCATTTATATCAGAGTGGCACATGGAAAAAAAAAAAGATGACGACAATACTATTTCTGTGGAATACTAAATGATTAAAGGCAATAAAGATTTCTGTACAGCTGGGAGAAAATCCTTATGGTCCCAGCTCCTACAAAGTGTGCTGCATGAGCTCTGATAGAGTCTCTATACAAAGAAAAAAAGGTCCCTGACAGCAAAGATTCTCCTAAGAATGTATACACACAAACTCCTGTGAATCAGAAAGCCCCTAAATATACACCCCTAGTTCAGTTAAACCAAACAACTGGCTCAGTCTCTGGGCTAAAAGTTACCTTTATTGTCATTTAAAAAGCACAGCAATTTGTAATGAGAAAATACTGATCTTTGAGAGGCGAATGCAAACAAAGATTAAGAGGCAGCCCTGGCCTCTGGAAGCCCGGGAGCTCAGAGGGATGTTAGGGGGATAAGTATTTCAGAGCAAAGTACAAAGGCAGTGCCGCTCATCTCGCCCACAATTCGGTCTCTGAATAAATGTTGCTGTGCTGTCTCGGAGACGTGCTGATTTCCAGCTCCTGCTTAATGGGACGACTTGTTACTACTCAACAGGAATACTTATAACAGAGTTTTGCCTCTTGAGATTTGAACTATTCAAGTTTAGATAGATTTCAAGATGTAGTTTGTCATGTTCTTTGTCCTTAGGATGCCACTCCAGATTGGCACCCATAATCCATTAATACACAAGGCACCAGCATGCAAATAAAATAATTTCTGCCAAACTGAGACAGCTTTCAGGATGATTGTGTATTAATAAGAAAAAGCTGCATTCATGTGCAGTGATAGGACTGTACTCCACAACTGCTTAAACCTCATGAATTCTCAGTAAGGAAATTCTTTTTCTTCTCTTTGTCTGAGAGAGAAATAGCAATAATGTTTTTCCCTTTCCAAATCTGTCTGCAAGGTCTTTCCAGCTTGCCTTGGTAACTGGGAACACAATCCAAATTGTTCCCAATGCTCCTGTAGATCTAATATCACGTTGCAAATAGGTCCTAGTCCAATGCTTACTGAAGTCAACAGCTATAAACCGGTACACTAACAGCTTTCCAAGGCACTGCTAAAGCATGCACTCACAGAGTAATAACCTGGGGCCAAATAAAGAGCTAAATTTAGGACTCCCACCACTTCCCAGTAATTCTGTTCTCACCACCAAACAACTCCAGATCTTGTATAGGAAAATAGTAAAAGGTGACCCCTTTTTGTAGTAAGGAGGAGCAAAGATGCCACTGCAGCCATTGCAAATATCAGGAACAGCGAGCAACTGGCACACAGGGAGCCACTGCAGCACAGCGCCTGGCTGGGCATGGCTGAGAACTGGCTGCTCGTGCTCAGTGGGACAGCACAGGACAAATTAGGGGGTCCCACAGAGCAAGAGGAACAGGCTGCTTGCATGGGCCACCCCACACAGACTGAAGGCTAGTGTGAGTCTCCCATGCTGGAGGTCGCAACACGGTGCAGGCACCAGCTCCCCAGGCTTCCCACCATGCTGCCAGATCCTTGGTTTCTCTCATCAGACATGTTCATCCTTGACTCCTTGACATGAACCACTGTGAGCAACCCCGGTGTACCTTTCCAGGCTGTTGGCTACCCCAGCTGCAGTCCACTCCCAGCTAAGGGGGAACACAAACAGGCCCATCAGAAGTGGATGTGCATTTAACTGTAAAATGACAGCTGCTTCACTGGAGCTTGGATTAGGGAGGTTACAACGTGCCTAATTACAAAGTTAGCTTCAGCATGTGTAAACATGGCTCACAAAAGTTTGATGTCAGATTTTCTTGGTCTCTTGTATGAATTTGGGATGCTTTTTTTCTCTGCAGCTGCCAAAATGTTGGCTGTTGACAAACTAGTCTAAGAGCTACCAAAGCATCTTTCATGAGCTGACTGCGTACATCTGAACAGATACATTCCTCATTAATGTGCTATATTTCAAGCTAGAGAAAACAATGCACGTCGAGAGACTATAAACCACAAGTACAAATGATCCAGGTCACCTATGATGAATATAACCAGTGCTACACGAAACATGACACATTGGGCTCTCTTCCTGTGGGGAAAAAAAAAAGGAAGAGTAGAAGATAAAAGATGCAGAAGAGCTCCACATTCTTATCAATTCCTCTCTTTTGAAATCTGTTGGAGCTAGGGAGATTTTCAGAATTTTTTTCTTACTGTTTTGTACACAGGGTGCTTTCCCCTCCCACCAGACACCACCCGTCCTGCAGGAACATCAAAAGAAACTGAGTTGGAATCCAGATTAGTTTCTAAATCCAGGATTAAGCTGATAGCTAAACTAGAAAAAAGGGCTCAATTTAGGAAGCAGAAGATCTGAACATGGGGCTCTTGCCTGGTTGGCCATTTCTGCATCCTTGTGAGATGAAGTTACACAAAAAGGGATTTTTCTGGTGGGAGTCTGTTTTTCCACACACCAGAAACTCAGAAGCTTAACCTGGGGCAGAACTCCCTTCAGTCCCTCCTCAAAACAGATACCTCAGCTTTGGTGAGCCCCTGAAACCAAAACATTTGACTAATTCTGATGATTTAAGGTTCAATTAAATTATGTCCCTTGTTGAAGCAGACATCAGGTAGGATTTGATGCTGTGTGCTTTGCTTGAATCTGTACAGTTTTCTGAATAGAGAAGCAATTTATAATTTCAATAAGTTTCCAGTTTACAAGTACATCCAGAAAGGTGGAAGTAAAAAAAAACCCAACCAGTTAATAAATTACTGTTATAGAAGAAATATACGACAAGCAATGCTCTCTGTATATTCATTAGCCCATACCTACTTTAGAAACTAAATCTTGAGAGATTTTATAATCCATGCCTTCATGCTCATCAAAACATTTTTTATAGCAATCACTTTTGTGACAGATTCCCCCCTCCCTTCATTTGAAGTAAGCAGAGTTATGAACAGTCACACTACAAAAATACCTGCAAAGTAGCAGCTGCCCAGGAAAAGGCCTAGATATAATATGACTGCTGATTTTTGAACTGCTATGCATGCTGTGTATGCCTGGAAACATAACAAATGTGCATGGCTTGGCTTGTAGCACCTAATTTGCAATAATATTGAAGTCCCCCACAATAACTCATTTACTCTTATAATAAATATATAAAAAAAGACAAATTGCTACATCGAACATGCATTTTCTTCACTGCAAGTAGCTGCTACCCCAGGGAGAAAGCCCTGTGCTGCTAACTAATAGTAAATCCTTTGGAAAATCATGTGTCATAATGATGGACAACCAGGGAAAGGGTATTAAATAGATTTAGAGGTTAGATACTCTAACAAGAACAAAAGAGGCCTTTTGCAAGCTAGTACCAATCAGAGCTGGCTCATTGGTATGATTAGCATCAAGTCCAAAGAAAGTTTCCATTACAAGACAAGACAAGAGGGAGAATTTAATCCAAAATCTTTCTAGGAAGATCTGTTTGGGATAGATCAAGTCCCCAAAAGATTGGGTAACTTTTTGGTTCTCAGGAGACACCATGGTGTCTTCAAACTACATTTAGGCAGGGGTGATTTTTCTCTGTGTGTTATTTTATCTATTGGCACATCATTGACAAAGCACATCTGAGTCAGAATGTAATATGATTCTATGATCCCAACAAAAAAATACAGACTGTCTGAAAACACATCTGATAGACAAAAAAAGGTGCATTATCTAGAAGCTGAGGCAATACAAGACAGCAAAATTACTTCGCTTCATCTTTAGAAAACTATTAAATACATAAATTTATCCAGGAGGGTCATTTTTTTTGGCAGGAGCAAGCTCTAAATACCAGTGTTCTGCAGAATTGTACAAACTGGAATGATCATGTCCAGATCTCAACTTCAGATCCAGACAGGATTTTGGCCTAAATTGATTTCCACCAGCACTTTCTAATTAGATTTGATACACTGGGGGTGTGGGAACCTTAATTCATCATAAATGTCTTGAGTTTATTTCACACAGAAGCAAAGAACAGCCCAATCTTGACGGAAACAAAGGGAGAGAGTCTTTTAGTTTGTATTTTTGAGGACTCCGTGGTATCTTTCATATCTGCAGAACACCCAGCTGTTCCCCAAATGGCTCCAAGTTTCTTCCTCCAGAACATTTTCTATTGTTTCTGATACTTCATCCCATAGTGATTTATCGCTATTTTGCGATCATTATCAGCTTACTATTTGGACCAATACACCATAAATCAAGAAGAAGAATGTTAGGTGGGACTTCATAGTGTAGCTTTCATTCATTACCTGCAAAGATTATAGCCATTTCATAAAAACCAATATGAGAAAAAGAAGCTTATTGGCAAGGACCAGTGAAATTCATTTCATGCTTCAAAAGTTTGTGATTGGTCTGCTAAGAAAAAGACCCCTCAATTGTTGGAAATTGTTTTGCTTTTAAACCAGCAAATGCCCAAGACTGAGCTATGTCAATTGCTTGCTGTACTTTCTGCTCAAATGCAATGGAGGCCATTCCATACCTGTCCTTGTAAAACCCACTGTGCTTACTATTCATGAACTTCTGGAGAGAGAGAGATACATAAAATACGGGTCTCCAATACATTACGCTGCTCCAGAGAGTGTGGCACTCTGAAACGTGGCCCTGGGAAAGCCAGCTGCACACTTGGCACAACGTTTCGTGCCCATGCAGGGGACAGTCATAAGGCAATGACATACGGACTACCCCTTCGGAAGTCGATTCAAGATCAAAACCAAAAACCTCCCCCACATCTTTCTGCAGAGAAAACTAAATGAACTGGGACAAATTCCATTCATTAGTATTTGTCATTCCTGAATGTCTGCTGTCCTTATTAATTCTAGGCTCTTCTCTGAACTGCTGAAAAACTTCTCAGGCTAGTCCAAGACTGCTTTTTGATACCTCCTCTCTCCACTCACTTCTCACTGGATCTCAGAACACAAATGAGTGTTATAAATCATCCTCCAGTGTCCTGTTAACAATATCCACTCTATAATTGGGTCAACCTTGTGCCTACTCTGTTTCTCCCAACCATTTTAGAAATCCATCCTCCAGATCAGATGAAGAACTCTCTGGATGTGCATCTGTAACTGCGCCAGTGGCTTAACCGGTTTATCATAGCCTGTGTGCTTTTGGGTCAGGTCAAGTTAACACATCTAACATGTTCTATCAAGAGACACAACTAACTATCAAATTACTAACCCAGCAGGACAAACTATAGAGTTGGTAGGAACTGAGCCTTGGCTTCCAAAAACCCAGAGGTGAGATCCTACCTGGGTCAGCCACCTTCTCCTAGGAGAAGGAGCCTGGGTCCACCGCTGCATACGGGCACAAAAGGTCTGGGAGGAGCCCACTCTTGGACACTTCACAGCATGAGCACAAGGTCAGGGAATGGGAGACCTGCTCTCCAGCCCACCTCTGAATGTAATCTGACCTGGAGCACCTCTGCAACAGGGTCTTGTTGCACCGATGCACTGGGAGGTCTCATTAGTTGCATGTTGAAGATGTGCTTGGAGAACTGACACACAGAACTTTTAAAGTTCCCTTCCTATTTCCTTTTTTTCCCGAAGAGAATAGACTCAGCCGCCTCCTCTCCACATCCAGACTCTCAGGAACATGCCACATCAAACTTAGGCTGCACAGAAAGCACAAACAAACACTGCTAATTTACACTTTAAGAGGCAGAAGAGAAACCTTTCCCTTCAACTTACTATTTGTTACTCAAATGCCTTTCTCCCTGTCACAGTTACTGGGAGAAAGCTGCTGAACTGGAGCTGTGGAGCTCCTCCACAAGGCTTCTTGAAGTCGCGTATGGACTGAACATCAAGTGGACGGCTGTGCACAAAGGTGTGGTTACCATGAATCATTTATTACCCCAGCTAAAGCTTTAGGAACAGCATTCACTAATGTAAAAGATAACTTGACTCTGGGAATACTGCTGTCACTACGGCTGCATATTTTACAAGGGGAAAAGATTCCTTTAGGTCTGTTTGTTGCATTAACCCATTCAAGCCTGCACTTCTACCGCAGGGACAGTTTGATCTTTTATTTTTCTTGCAAACAGAGAATAACAAACAGAACCCTGAGTTTTTATTTAAGTTTCTACATAGTACTCCCAACCATTTCAAAATACTTGTGGGTTCCGAAAAAATGTTGGAAAAGAAAGCTCTCACCAAAGACAGGAGCAGCATATCTTTATTTCCCTGTGTACCCAGTTGTGCAGCTACCTCTAAAATATTTGAACCACACTGCATGATTATAAATAACAAGACTGGAAAACAGCATGTTCTGTCCTCTGCAGATCACCAGAACGTAACCTCAGCCAGAATTTATCTGAGGGCAAGTGTAAATGCAAAGTAGGAAAAATTTCCCTTATTCAACAAGAGCTATTAAATTAACGATCCTCCAAGATGCTCAAGAATATTCCCTTATTTGCTCTTGGTGTTTTGATATAGAGAAGAAATCTGTATGCAGGTGGGTGCACCAGCATGGCACAGGGGGTCACACCACACCTTCCCAGTAGGAGACCACTGCAAAACACGCAGAATTTACACTTTTCTGTGTACAAAGAGCAGCCAGATAACTTCATCTGCATGACCTTCACTGCAGATTAAGAAGAGACAACTGCAACGGCATGACTCTGACAGCCTGCACTGAGATTAATGCTGAATTGTCACCTATCTCTGAAAAGAGCACAGAGCTTACAAATTTAAACACATAATAAACAAAATGCAACAGGCAAGCCAAATGATGCCTATTCTGCCTCTAGCTACAACTTCAGGACTCTCCAAAAGGCCAGATTATTGTCACAGACACTTCCAAAAGCTGGGATATTTACTTGCACTTCTTTGATCCATAGAAATAGCACAAAAGTGTGAGAGAGGAGCCCCTCTTGCAGCTTTTCAGGGCTTCTAGCAATAGGCAGAAACACAGAAGCACCAAAAATGGAATTAATTAAGTTTGTGCAAGGAGAAGAGCCTATGCTGGGCTTTAAAAGCTGGTTTAAACACTCTTTAAACTGGGCTTAAATACTCCTTAAGTATTTAATCCTGTTTTCCAACATTCAACAGCTCTTGCTTATCCAAATTCCTCCCCCCCAAGGAAACATCTCACAGAGACCTGTGTGGTCAGCGAGGGAGAGGTACACCATGGGCACAGCCTGCCCATGTGGCCGGAGCTGGGAGCAGCCAGCAAAGGGCAGCAACTGTAGGGCACAACCCGACCTCTGCCTGTGCCCACCAAGAGGGGTTTCCTCTGGTGGTGTGGCTGGGGTGTCCTCAGAATGTCAGTGACCACTTCTACACAAGGGAATTCAAATTTGCCCAGGGTAGGAGGGTCACCTGCTCTTAACCTCCCCAGCACTTGACATACCTCCTTCTGAACACAAATGGTTTCTTCTGACCACATGGCTTTTGATACAAATACATATTTAATTTCTCTTTTTTTGCATATACACGTGTATATACACATATTCATATGCACACATATCACACAAACACGTGACTCATGCCACCAGCATGCAAGGAAGGACTGAAGGACACACAGCTATTTGCTACCGTTGGCGAGAACATGATTTAATCCACCACGCCAATCTACTGCTCAAACAAACTCTGGAAGACTTTCTCAGCCTCCAACCTGCCAGAGAGACAGACCCTGAGGGACACTGCCTTCTTAGCAACGCCTAATTGCTGAGCATCACTAAATACTCGTTTCTCCTCTGGGGCCACCTGTCATACGCTGGAACCTGCGGGTTTGGGTGGTGGGACAGCGGAGCCGCGCGCTCACTCAGGGCCGCGCAGCGCGACGGCAAAGCAGCACTGATCAGCCAGTTTGCTCAAGGCTGAACAGGAGAAGACCCAGGCTGGGGGTACCTCCTCATTGGCAGAGTCCCTCCCCTCCCCCTGCAGCCACACCGAGCTCATTCCACACATCTATAATGAATCAGGCTCCAACTCATTAATAAAAAATGACAAGCCATCATCTCATTGAATCTTCCATGCTGGTACGGCATGCAGATAAAACCCCCAACTCTCTCTCCTCAATTCCTCTGTGGCCCAGCAGCTAATGAGACTACAAGATGGACAGGACAAAGTGAGCTGCAATTGCACAGAACTTAACTTGAGAGAGAAGGGGAAATAACCTTTTCATTACAGTCACGAGACTTTAATTTTAATGCCTTTTTTTCTTTTTTTTTCTTTTTCTCTCTATACTAACAAAAAGGTAGGATCAGAGGCCTTGCTAGGGCCACCAACCAGGTTATTGAGCTGTAGAAGTGTCATGAGACACAAAGGAGTTGAGCTCTGCTATAGTAATGAGCTGTTCAGTACTTTAGGTCCCAAGTCAACATGATTCCTAAGTGCAAGATTTCTAAGTGTTAGCAATAATCAAATACTAGGAGGGTAAAATAAAATAAACAGACTGATGAGATTCACAGAAACTGAACTCTTCCCAGGGAGTTTGCTGGTCAGTCTGAGTCACAGACACTCAAGCCACTCCTGCTGACCTCCTCTCCATCTCCTGCATCTCTGACCCACTGTTACGATGCTCACAAAATCGTAATTCAAATGTTCTGTGCTTCTAAGTGAGATGAAAAGTAATAAAGAGGGATCAACAAAAGGAAATGGTAAAACCAAATTGCATTGTCTACTTGATATTAAGAACTACATCCAGTCACATCCTTATTTAATAAACTTGAGTTAAATAGCGAAGAAAATACAAATTACAGATCACTATTTCATATATACAGCACCAACTTTAGTCTGCATAGCATCCTTTATGGAAACTACAGCTCAAAACGTTTAACGCAATTAGAGAGATGAATAACAGCTGAGAGAGAGGGGGAGAAAGGCAGTCCCACAGCACTGGGAAGGGAAAGTTTCCAAAGGAGACTTGGAAAGGGACAGGCAACAGACAGGGAAGGCCAGTGACAGTAAGATCAGCTGGGGATTGCCATGGAGGGATGCGGTGTGTCCCTGAATCAAATCCCCTTTTTAACACCTGGCCCCAAGTTGCTGCTTTCCCCTTCTGTCTGACTTTGGTTTGAATCCCTTTAATTAGCACACCATAGAGACCTCTGTTACTGTGCTGTAGGTCCGTGGTTCAAACCCCACGGGTGGTTGCAAAGGAAACAGAAATATCATTTTTGGGCATAGTGGAACTGGCATTTTCTATTACGAAAACAAAAAAAATTCACTTTGGAAAATGATGAAAAAAAAGTCTTTCCTGCTAGACAAATAGGAAGATTGATTCAAGAACTTCAAAAGAAATGCAGAAGTTTGGGCTGCTCCGACTACCTTGCATAAATTAATACAGGCTTTAATTACATAATCACACATCATTTTTGTCCCCAGTGTCTTTGTCTTAACCTTAAGGGAATCACTTCAGACTAGGGCAGACATCTGAGAAGGTAAGTAAGGGAAGACAGTCATTAGAGTGATACAAGCAGGAGGTGCAGCACTGCGCAAGCCATCGGGAGTAAAATATAGCTAAGTACTGGTGGGCGGCTGGGATTTTTAGCTCTAGGGTGATATATAACATTAGATCATAGTTATTTGTAATGTGATAGTGCTATGTAAAGCTGCAGTAAAATCCACCTCTGCTCTACTCTTTGCATGTGATGTGAGAAGATGACCCTGGTCCAAAAAGTCTGTAGTCTCAGCAGTTGTCAAAACAAAACTGAGGGACAGGGTGGAGTAAAACCATGATAAGGCTGAGATAATGAGAACTAGTGCTAAAAAGCTATGGTTAAAACGTGCTAGCTGCTCTCTGATTCCCAAGGCCCTGGATCTGAGCTCAGCAATGCTACTGCTCGTTCAGTCCAGGCCAAATACACGGATGATTCAACAGGAAGGCCAGAAACTGTCAGCATCCCAAACGTCTTCGGCCAGCCCACCCCTAAAGCAGGAATAATGAAGTCAGTTTTACAAACAAAAGTTGTGCATCTGCCAGTTCTGATTGCAGATTGCACATTCCTGCACCACAACCAGACAGTGGAGAAAAAAGAGCATCGTGTTGTCCTGGGGTCAAGTAATCATTCCTTTCTTTCCCTTGTGTGCCATAGACAGAGTGAAATTATGTTTGCTTTCTGGAAAATATTTATTTGTTTGAATTAAAAAAAAAAAATCCCAGACCCTTCACATTTAAATAAAAAAAATTGCTTAAAATTAAGATCATTTCTTCAGGGGCTCTTTTCTTTTTTTGACTGTGAAGACTTATGTTTTTCTAGTGTGCAGAAATGCTGAGTTGACAGTGTGAACTGTCCACAAAACTCCCTGTGGACTTCTTCCCCCTGCCCCCAATAAAAAATACAATTTAAAGAGTATGAGCTTTCCCACAAAGCAGAAGGATGTCTTCAAAATGGAGAGGTTAGGCACTTAAAATGCAGGCTGAGTAACAATCCCATTTTAATTTCACACACACATACACACAACAGGGTGTCCTTGCACAGACATTTAAAAACCAGAGGCTATAAACTAGTAAGTACCTCACACCACACCAGGGCCAGTCTGGCTTCCACCTAGCTTTACTAGTTTTGCTGGGTTTTTTTTCATCTGCAATTACTATTTGCAGCCAAAAGCAGTATCAATCAATAACTGTCCCCTGAACTGTGCCTCAAGGAACAACTGACTACCTGTGAGCAAGCAGCTGCAGATGAATTCCTAACCTCAGAGCCCAGGACCAGCACCTGCCTCCCCAAATTCAGGGGACAAACCAAGGTGTAATGAACAAAAGCTGGGGCATAGGGATGTTGGTGTCCAGGACTCAAAACACAAGGGCAGTTTACATAACTGGCAACTCATATTAAAATGAGATTACATGCACTCTCATGTATATAAAGATATACCAAACTTTTGCTGAAATAAGTTGTGCCCACAGTGCTGCAAAGTCACTGCAGCTAAGGATGGTTTATGTTTCAGGGCTCTCTGCGCTGTAAGGAAGTGTCACACAGGGATGAAAATAGGAACATGAAGGGTGGGGGATTCTGAAGTACTCAGTGCTAATTTAACTTGCTCTTCGCTTCTTTCCTCCCCACCCCTTGATGTTCTTCATGACTCGCTGTCGTTCTTTTCAAACAGCAGAAAAGTTGAACCGCTGCCACCTGCTTTAAGGAAATCCCAGCCCTAATGACACGTTCAAAACAACTGGAGTAGTTTGTGACAGAACATAACTCTTGAGGCCTAGTCCAGTGTTCTGATAAATAATAGATAGATAAATAAATACATAAATCACTGTTCTCTAAGCCTGAGCAGCTTGTGCCATTCCTGCAGCTGACTGGGGCAGTGAGGTAAGTCCAAGCTGCTGTGAGCACAGGGATGCAGGCAGGGCTGCTCCATCACTGCTGCAGCATGATGGCCATTCCGGGAAGCTGCACCGTACCCTACGTGTACTAATTGGAATAGTTTATTACTTTTGCCTTGACAATTGCAAATGATGGTACATATCAAAGAAGCGCCAAAATTTACATGAGGATTTGGAAGGCACAGAACAAGCTTTCAGCACACACAGCAGCAGTCCTGCAGGGTGGGAAAGATGTGCAGTGGAGAAAGAAGAAGTGTGTCCATGACCAGCTAATCTTTTTCAGGCAATTTACACCCCACATCAAATCCCACACTAGTGACACAAGGAGGGGGAGGGGGGGAAGAAAGGGAAGAAAAACAACCTAGGTGCATTTTTGTCTACAGCATTCCTGTGTTTCAGCCTCTTGGACTCATTCTACGAAATCAAGTTATCTGAATCTTAATGTGTAGTACGGCAGGAATTCAAAGCCTCTTCTTTACCCACTAAACTTGATCTGAGGCTCAACTTGACAATGTCGATAAATATGTTGCGCTGCATTATTCATGCCCCTTCCCTTACCTTCCCCCTGCCTCTGCCTGGCAAGCGGCAGCCGCCACTGGTGCAAAGTTGTGAGCCGGGAGCAGAGAGACCTGCCCTGTATAAATACCTGCAATAAATAAAAGATAAACAAGATATGTTGCTTGGAGACATCTGCCTCTTCGCCTCTCTGTGCTGGGCTCTCAGCACAGCAGCCGCTCGGGGGGGCCTGGGGAGGGGGCTCACAGGCTCTGCAGCTGGAAGCCACCATGCTGGGGGTTTGGCTGCAGCTGTATTAAATAAACCACTTGGATAAGGATAGAAAACACCCCAGCACTAAAATATCTGAGAGCTGAAATTCTGCTGATGAGCGTCAGGAGATCAGTGGTTTACAATGTGAGCAACATTCCTTCAGCTACTCATCATCATCGTAATCATCATTACAAATCTTGGTAACCAGCAAAAAACATCCATTGTTTCTATCCCTCACTTCTTTCCCCTCCAGATCTGCAGACTTAGTGACGAGGGTATTTTGTTGTGGTTTAACCCTCAGTGGTTTATCCAGGCAACACAGGGGACTGCCTCTTGGATGAAGACACTTTCCTGCAGCAGTACATGAGCAGTTGTACTTAGCGGCCAAATCAGGAGAATCAGTAACTTGGTTTCTTCTCTTACATGCTGTCAAATGGGGTGAAACTTGTAGTTTTCAAGTTCTTCCTCTGATGCCATTAGGGCATCTTAGCCTTTCCAGCCTTAAGTCTGCTCATTTGTACACCACCTCCAGCATGCCCTAAACAGATTTTATGTGGTTTCAGGAAAGCTTCTCTGTTCAGCTTCACAGAAACAGTATCTCATCCCAGGCCTTTCTTCTACAACATACACCTTGCTTCAGCAGGGAAAGCCATTAAGTCCCAAAGAAAATCAGAAATGAGTCACATCTACACTTTCACTGCATCTAGTCTGTGATCCACAAAGATTTCAGGTTGATTAAAGAAGAATAAACCACGAAAATATATGTATAGATACACACACTCAAGAGTTTCTGCAGGAACAAACTTCCATGATGGTGAACATTGTACCTGCAGAAACTGAGTCATCACATCTGACCCTTGAGGCTGCAAAACCAAGATGATGCCACATTACTGTTAAATGAGGCAGTATCGCAAGAGTCACACAAAAAACCATGCTGTGCTGAAAGGCCACAACACCCAGAATATATTCAGACATGGAAAAGGCTGACAAAAGCAGAGATATCTCTAAAATCTGCAGTAAAGCATAGCCCTTAACGCAATCTAGGAAGTGGTGAAAGCCTCAAGAGCAGCACTGTCCCACTGACAAGGCATTCATGTGTTCACCTCCTTGGAATTGCACACTTCTGCTGCATGACTGGAAGAAGCCAAAGGAAAAAGACTCCAGGAGTGACAGGATATTCCCTGTAGTCACTTTTAGCGGCTTAAAGATTCCCTCTACTGCGTCTATTATGTTCTTGTAACTAATACTCCATGCAGCTGCCAATTCAATCCTTATTAAAATGAACTGTGTGTGTTCATTTCTTGTAGGAACACTGGTGTCTGAATTCTGGGAACCAACTGAGATTTGGGAGGCTCTGTGGCTTGGGGCAAAGAGCTCTTTTTTAAAGAGCTTTGCCAAGTCAGGACTGAATGGTTTTCCCCGCTTATAGCCTCCAGACCTTTATTATGCTTGGGCTGCAACATATACCCAGCTCCACCTCTGCCAGACCAAAGCTGTTACTTTGCTTCTGAGTCATAGCAGGCAGAAATACTCATCCTTCACTACATACGTAGCCTGGGATACATTCTCCTTCAGCTGAGACTGGTTACAGGAAATGAATGGGGTACAAATTGCATAGAGGAGCTGGTCTTGCTCTGTACACTCTCTGGTCTGCACCATGACCTGGAGCACTGCAAGCCATTAAACTGGGGATGTTCAGGGCTCACAGCTCTTTACACCACTGACTGCTGTTTGCCCTCCAGCCCCTTGGTGCAAATGCATGGCTTTCATCCTTTACTAGGGGAAGCTGCTTGTCTGTACCAAGCTAAAGCATGGGAGCTTCAGGACAAGATAGCTCTGCACAGGGCTGGTGTGGATTCTGCGGTCTGGGCTACTGAAGTTCAGCTGCTGCTGCTATCTGAACAACAGGTTTACATGCTAAACTCGGGGATTCACTGAACCTGGTGGTTGTTTAGCCTTTATATTTTTCTGTTCAGCTCATGCTCTTCTGGCCTAGTTTTTGCCTGAAGCCCTGGTTTCTCTGGCGAGAAAATCCAGTTGGAGCTGTCATACCTGTCACCCACAGTGGGTGCCAGAGCCCTTGCCAGGATGGACTACAGGGAAAGGATGTGTCTGCACCACAGAGCTTTGACCGAGACCTGCTTCATTTCCAAACCCAGCAGTACTGGGATCTCTGGGTGCTTGGCTCCAGGCCATTTCCTTATTAAATACAATTACAAAGTGGCGCTCTTACCACCAGTTGAAGTTTGTACTTGTTAGATCAGGAAGAAAAATATACATATTGAAATACGTTTCTCCTGATCTGACATGTACAAACATTATCTATGCACCCAAACACACGCACTCATAAATACATTGGCCTACATTCTGTCATATCTGGGGGAGATACTGTCTCCCCCAACATTCAGACCCTGAAACCTGAGGACTACTCCCTCAAGTCGTGTTTTATGTGGTCTAACAAACCATGGGAGATAATAGTTGCAATGAATGCATCCTGCAGAGCCTGGAGAAGGTAAGGTGGCGTATGTAAGTATCAGGTATTTGTCAGTATTAGTTGTCAGAGCTGACTGGGTAAGCAGGAGAATGTGTCAACCCAGACCACTTCTGGCCAGACACGGATGCTCTTCTCCCTGCAAAACATCGTCCTGCCCTGGGAAAGCTACTGCTATAAATCAATACAGGTGTTCACAGAGTAATTAGTCAGAGTAACAGGATCTGAGTGTCCTCCTTTATAAACATTAGCTAATTAATTTTCACAGTGTCTCTAAGGAGACAAGAAAATACGATGACCATTATCTAAAATATATGACAAGAACATTACTATTATTAAATCCAGAGCTGGAAGAAGAATGGGAAGAGCCCCACCAAGGAGATATACATCAACATTTGACTGCCTCTACAGTTTAAATATTCTTTTATTAAAACTCAGAGATGAACATTTATTTTACCAGTGCCAAAACCAACCTTAACCTCTGCAAAAATTTTACGCTCTGTTAAACTACATGAATTTTCTTTGCAGATCTCAGCAACCTCCTGTTTTCACCATTCCCCCTGAGCACTTCTTGTGGAAGGGGACTGGTAGGATACTGGAACGGCCCTTGGAAGATTTCAGGAGCCTGTTGTGGTGTTGATGAGGCTTCCTCTATACCATGTAAAAGCCACATAAAACAGAGCAACAGTACCTCTGCGGCAAGGCTTGGCATATCTCTGTATACTGAATCAACATAATTATTTAGAATCCATCTCTCTGCGTGTAATTTTTTTATCCCGCTATTGTGTTGCAAAGAATGAAAACCATGAAGAGCTGATCATCCATGCACCCTCCCTCCTGGTTTTTTTTTTAAGTTAAAAAATTCCTGGTTCTGACAGATGCAGTCTCAAAACTGGAAGCTGTCAGCCTCAGAAAAAACACAGTCAGAAGCAAAGGTGGCTGTTCAAATGCAACCCTGAAGTCTCCACTCGAGATAGTCAGCTGTAACACACCATTCACCACTGCCTGCAAATGTAAGAGATTTTAGCACGTGGCTCCCCAGGGGAACCTTTTGCCATTAGAAATTAGTGTGGACAAGAGTTCAGGAAAAGTCTTAAAATACCTGAGCGCATCTGTATGGATAACACCACTGACAGTAAATAATCAAGTTAAAGGATGGACTTGGGGAAGGGAGAAGTTTATATACTCCACTGCTTCCGAGGCAGGGTCTTGCACATCTGGTTTTCTAAGGAAATAGCTCAATATAGCAGGTTGAACTGCTGAACCATACTTTCTTAAGCTTTAGAAGAACCAGGAAAAGGAGGAAATTACATCCTGTGAAAAGTGAGTTTTATCACGGGGAGAAGTCTAAGAGGAAATGATTGTTCAAAACATAAAAATAAATAAATAAAGAGAAACAGAGATCTCACACTGGCGACTGCAAAAGCTCCTTCACAGCCAATCTTCTCCAATCATTCTCTCATGACCATTGAACAGAGGACTAACTCTTTATCAAACCAAATTTGTTATTCATTAAGAAATGTACCTCAATGGAACAATCGGCAAGTCGTATGTTTGCTATTACAATGAAAATCTCACGAGGCAACTCCTCTGGGGCAAACAAACTGGATTTTTCATTGTAAAAAATACTAACTGTAAGTGTGTAAATGTCAACCATCTCAGTACATTCTGTCTTATCAAGAGCCATGTACATAAACGGTGGACTCTTTGAAAGACAAGTTTCTGTGCAGCCATGAAACACAAACGCTTACTATGCAATCTCCCAGGGAAATCAAATTAATATAATAAAAATAGTTTCACATGTGCATGATACAGCATACAGATGCTGCTTATACACTGCTCAGAGCCGTTACAGTATAACTCATCCATGATCATAATTGCTTCTTTCTTAAGTCCTGGAATCCCAAGCAGAAGTGCACATGTAACTGCACGCCTGCTTTTGCATATACAACTGCTGTCGCTGCAAGCATAAATTAAGTATGTATATTGCTACATAAAAACCTACTCAGTTACAGACGTGAATTTTCCTCAAACTCTTTCCAGCTTCTCCTGAGCTGGACTTCTGGCTTGGTGCTAACAGAGCTCCCTTTTACACTCTCCAGTTTTTTACTGCATTCCCAACCTGTAAGAAGAAGGAAAGCCTACTCTTAACTGCGAACAACTCTACAAAATTGCAAAGGTGAAGAGCAAAACCAGCCAGAACCTTATAGTGTTTTTTTACACTGACATCCCCATTCAGTCCAACTTTTGTGCTTAAAACTTCAAGGATATTCTTAAATATCAGTTAAATATCAGCAGGGACCACAGCACAGTGCACTGGAAGCAGAGCACTGACACTCACGGGGTAGGGATTGCTATTTGGTGAAGAAGGGGCTTGGAACGCTGCAAGGAGAATCAGGACCACCTGCAGGCAGCAGAGCACAGCCCGGCCTCCACCCTCAAACAGATCAGTGGGAGGCTTTACCCTGCTCATCCCTGCTGGACACTAGGAATGGGGCTGCAAATGACTCTTCAAGCCACCATGCAAACCCAGAAAGCTCCAGTTCCAGCTGAAATGTGTGGTGTCTGGGCAGCCTCTAAGGGGTGAAATGGGCAATCTTTGGAGAAAGAGAAGCTGGTAAAGAAGAAAATAAACCTGACGCTGAGAACCCCACTAATGGGAGAAACATTCCCCCATGACAAACTGACAAAACTTTCTGCCCCAGTTTTAAGGCTGAAAGGGACTTGAAGAGAAGTGATGCCTACCCCATCTCTTGAAGTGTTCAAGGCTGGGCTGGATGGGGCTTTGAGCAACCTGGTCTAGTGGAAGTTATCTCTATCCATGGCAGGGGTTTGGAACAAAATTATTTTTAAAGTCCCTTCGAAACCAAACCATTCTATGATTCCATGATTCTTCTGGTTTCTTGGCTCCTCCTGGTCCTAGCAAGAGACATGGACTCTGCCTACAGCATGGAGCTGGACTGGTGGCCAGCACATGCACATACACACACATAGGGCTTTAGCAAAATATTTTCAGAAAAAAAACCTAAAAGAAGAGCAGAATCAATCCCTTTATCCTTGACACAGTGTAAAAGAGGTGCACAATATTGCACATTTAATCGCACTTTTAAAAATCACCTACTGGATGGGCTGTCTAAAAAGGGAGAACAAAGCAATCCATGCCTTTTAAGTAATGGAATGCTGAGGAATAGTGTTAAACAAAATTTGCTGATACATTCTTGCCAAAACTGCAATAATGATAAATCCACTATAAAGAATAAAATGTCTATTTGCAGGGGAGAAACAGAGGGATCTGTGCTCCGAATTCCACTGGAAGCTTTTGAAATCCCACCCTTAAATAGCATAGTCTGGTGCCAAACTCACAAATCTGCTAGTAACTACTTGCAAAATTACTCGAGAATCAAACCAGCAACAACTTTTGCTACCCATGGGTGTTTGTTGTAACCACATCCAATAAATACAAGAAAAATAAGAATAACAAAGATTACATTAATGTTTGGTTACTATTTTCTCAACACCCTCCCTTAACCAGTGTTGCAGGAACATAAAGACCTCTAAACTTCTTAAGGTTCATTTTCAGGAGGCTTCAGCAAGGCCAGGATGTTCTTCCAGCATTCACCAGGTCTGAAATCTTATAAAAGCAGGTTCTCTGGAGGACATTTTCTTAACAACTGTGTCAGCAAATGGACTTGCGAGTCTTTGGTTTTCTTCATGGATTTGCCAAAATAAGCTTTAACAAAGAGCAGCTTTTCTGCTTCCCACTTCTATTTACGTGCAGAACATGAATACTTTTCTACCTCAAAGGACTTGATTTTCTAAATCACTTTGAAATCCTCAAAAGCTGCTATAAAACCAGTTATCTTGACTGAGATCGGGACAGGAAAAAAGGGTATAGAAGAAACCCCACTGCGTGAGTTTGATAGGACCATGTGTGTGACCTCCGTGATACCGTACAGGATTTAGTGTCTCAGGACATCGGTCTCACAGAAGTGACAGTGGCTGCCTGTCAGCAGCATTAAATTTTTTGGGTTTGATTTTGTTAAAGTAACAATAGAAAACAGAAAAAAAATTTAATTGCAGCAAAGCAATCAGATTAAAAATCATTTTCAACAACAGAGGTAATATTTAAACAACTGGGGAATAACGGAAACCCACTTTGTACTTTAACTGTATCAGTTCCATCTGTTATTTTAAGGGGTGAAGCCTGAACTGAGAAATCTGTGTCACGCAGAGGCCGGCAGGTTTGTGAACTCTATCGGGAGCTGCTTAACAGTTGGTCTTAATCGTTTTCCAAGGCACAAAGCCGAGATCAAGATGAATCTGTTTCCCACATTGTTTCCTCCCAACAGGGTTGGATTTCAGATTTGCCTGGATTAGAGTAAAGCCACCGGAATTCCCCACCTGGACATTAAGGTTGGAGGCCTTGATTTCAAAGACAAGTGGTATGCAGTAATTCCAACCTGGCCCCATGGGACTACAACTTTCATTTCTAATCAGTGAACTGTCTTTGTGCAAAACATTTTTTTAAGAGGAGGAGGAGAGGGAAGATTTTATTACATCTTCCCCTTTACTTTATAATTGTCTTTCAGAGCCAACATATTTTTAGCCTAAATACAAATGAATTAAAAGTAGTATCATTAGTTCACCTTTTCCAGAGAAATTAATAACAGGGCTGAGATTTTTAAATCCCATAATGTTCTTCTGCCTCACCCTGAATTCGCTCATGTGTTACTTTCTCGCANTAACAAAGAGCAGCTTTTCTGCTTCCCGCTTCTATTTACGTGCAGAACATGAATACTTTTCTACCTCAAAGGACTTGATTTTCTAAATCACTTTGAAATCCTCAAAAGCTGCTATAAAACCAGTTATCTTGACTGAGATCGGGACAGGAAAAAAGGGTATAGAAGAAACCCCACTGCGTGAGTTTGATAGGACCATGTGTGTGACCTCCGTGATACCGTACAGGATTTAGTGTCTCAGGACATCGGTCTCACAGAAGTGACAGTGGCTGCCTGTCAGCAGCATTAAATTTTTTGGGTTTGATTTTGTTAAAGTAACAATAGAAAACAGAAAAAAAATTTAATTGCAGCAAAGCAATCAGATTAAAAATCATTTTCAACAACAGAGGTAATATTTAAACAACTGGGGAATAACGGAAACCCACTTTGTACTTTAACTGTATCAGTTCCATCTGTTATTTTAAGGGGTGAAGCCTGAACTGAGAAATCTGTGTCACGCAGAGGCCGGCAGGTTTGTGAACTCTATCGGGAGCTGCTTAACAGTTGGTCTTAATCGTTTTCCAAGGCACAAAGCCGAGATCAAGATGAATCTGTTTCCCACATTGTTTCCTCCCAACAGGGTTGGATTTCAGATTTGCCTGGATTAGAGTAAAGCCACCGGAATTCCCCACCTGGACATTAAGGTTGGAGGCCTTGATTTCAAAGACAAGTGGTATGCAGTAATTCCAACCTGGCCCCATGGGACTACAACTTTCATTTCTAATCAGCGAACTGTCTTTGTGCAAAACATTTTTTTAAGAGGAGGAGGAGAGGGAAGATTTTATTACATCTTCCCCTTTACTTTATAATTGTCTTTCAGAGCCAACATATTTTTAGCCTAAATACAAATGAATTAAAAGTAGTATCATTAGTTCACCTTTTCCAGAGAAATTAATAACAGGGCTGAGATTTTTAAATCCCATAATGTTCTTCTGCCTCACCCTGAATTCGCTCATGTGTTACTTTCTCGCATAATCGGCTTGGGCTCAGTGGCTGTGCCAAGCTGTGCTTTAGTCTCGCAGCATGTTGTAACAGCAGTGACCAGGACCTGAACCATCTGCACTTCTATCCTACAAGTGCATTTACCCAAAGGAACAGCCCTACTTCAGCTCAAGAGCTGGAGAGGAAGAACGTCAGAGCTTCTTAAAAGCCTCCTGGGCTAAAGGGAAGAAGGGGACCCCTCCTCCTGCAAAGCCAAAAATGTTGTGGCATGGTTAAATCTCTGCACAGTGCCTCTGTGCTCTTCCCCTCCAGATAATGGGCCCAGGCTGGATCAGCCACCCCACATCCAATCTGCAAAGCACTGTGGATGTCTTCAGCTCCTTTGTAGTGGGATGGGTCCTGGTACCTTTCCTCCACACCCTGCTCCGCCCTCCTGAAGTCCTGAGCACAGACAGATGCTTTGGCCAAAAAAAAAA